>PVJX010020260.1:0-33576 GCA_004027295.1 Dolichotis patagonum | reverse complement strand
GTGGGTAAGATGGATGACCATATTGTTGTTTTTGTCAGATCGTGGAGCAGAACTGTTAACAGTCTCACTGTTTGAATGTCTACTTTACATGTTTTAACTTTGTAATTTGAACAACTATTTCCAAGAAGTCAGTATGTAATTAGTCAAGTAATAATTTCTTAGGTTTTATTGTTGTTGTACTTTTCCTTTTTTCCTTGGAGTACTGTATTGTTGCTACCCTTTATTCTGTTTTATTTTGTTTTGTTTTTTCCTCTTTAAATAAAATTATTAAAAAACAAATAAATAAAATAAAATTTGTAGGCATTCTAAGTAAATGGATGCACCTTGAGACCACAGTCTTACATGAAATAAATTGGACATACATGTGTAAATACCACATTGTCTCTCTGATGTGAGAAACCAAAAATGTAAATAAAGATCAAAATGTATAATAGACACTGTGAAATAGGAAGAAAATGTTCAAATTGGAAGAAGAACTAGAGAGAGGGGAGGAAAAAAGGAAGGAAGGGAAAAGAAAAAAAGGAGAAAAGGAAAAATGGAAACAAAACTTTTGTAAATAAGGGAAAAAAGAGTTGAAGGTAGAATAGGGAAGGGGGGAAAACTATCAAGATATGTCATGTAAAAAAAATACGTCATGTATAGGTACAAATTCCCTATAATGAATATGATCGCTATGTATACTAAGATGTACCAATAAACTTAATTAAAAATAAGAATCTATTGGGGAAATTTTTAATAAATAATAAAATAAAATTTGTAGGTGTTGAATATTTTGTCTCAGCAACTAAGGAAGTGTTTGAGACATGGGAAGACAGAGAAACAGGCTCGCTGTTTTATAACTACCTGCAAATGGATATAACTCCCTTGGTGAGACCAGCATTAGTCCATTTGGAAGGCACCCTAATCACCTAATTGCCTCCCATGAGGCTCCTCTCCTTAAAGGACCACCTCTTCTCAATACTGTCATTTTGGGGGACATCTCCAACATATGAACATTTAGGGGACAAACTGCATCCAACCCATCGAAGATGCCTACCAGCCTCTACCAGCCGGCAATACAGGGAAGCTGTCTGCCTCTGAGTGTTAGCCTGGACACTGACTTTACTTCTCACCAAAATTCATTGTAAAGTGCTTCTTCTACGGCTGGGAACTCGCCCAGTGGTAGAGTGCTTGCCTAGATGTGCAAGGCCCTGAGTTTGATCCCTACCACTGAAAAAATATTTAAAGCAAATTTAAAAACTTCTTCTCTGCAAAAGACTATTAAGAGAATGACTACAGACAGGGATAATATTTGAAAATCACATGTTAGGCTCACTTTTTCATAACAAAATTTATAAATTAAAAAAATATAAAGAACTCTCAAATTTGGCAATAAGAAATAGACAAACAAAGCAATTTAAAAGAAGACAAAGGGCACAAACAGATAATTCATCAAAGAGAATATGCAACAGATAAGCACATGAAAGCTGGACATGGTGGCACATGCCTATAATCCCAGCACTCAGAGGCTGACGCAGGTGGATTGCAGCAAGTTCGAGGCCAGCCTGGCCTATGTAGTAAGTTCAAAGCCAGCTTGAACTACATTGTAAGACCTGTGTCAAAAAACAAACGAACATGTAAACAAAAAAAACCAATAAAAAATAAAAACTGAAGAAAACTAATTTTAAAATTTAAAAATGAAGATAAGCATATGAAAAGATATTCAACACCATCAGCCTTAGGGAAATACAAATTAAAACCACCATGAGTACTGCCACATGCTTCATAGAATGACAAAAATTAAAAATATTGACGCTATCAAGTGGTAAGAAGGATGTGGAGCAAATGGAACTCTCTCACATTGCTGGTAGGAAAGCAAAATGATAGTCACTTGGAATACAGCTTGGCAGTTTAAAGCTAAACATATGGCTACCACATAATCCAGCAATCCCATTCTTAGATATTTAACCTAGAGAAATGAAAACATGTGCATACAAAGTCCTGCACATGAGTGTTGACAAGCAGCTCTATTCATAATTGTCCCAAACTAAAAACAACCCAGTTGCCCTTCAGTGGCTGAAAGTATAAACAAACTAATGCTTCTATCCAATAGGATATCCAATAGTCAGCAAAATGGGGCAGACTACTGACACTGGTAACTGCTTGGAAGATTCTCAAAGGTGATGCACTAAGTGTGAGAAGCTAATTTCAAGAACTACATATGTGTTGTATATAATTCCATTATCTGACCTTTCCTCTCAACTTTTATTTTTTATTGGCACATGTATGTAGTATAATATAATGATCACACTCCTCGTGGGGAGCTGCACATGTACATAACACATCTTAATTCTTTTTCAACCTCTTCCCTCTCCTGCCAGGCCCCTCTCGTCGTGACTTTCTTGAAAAGACAAAAATATAGTGTTGAGGACATATCCATGATTTTTAGGTGTATGGACTGGAGGGGATTTGACCACCAATGGCTGGCACTAGATAGTTTTGGGGGCGATGGAGCTGCTCTATATCCTGATTGGGGAGACAATTACAGAGATATACATATCTTAAAACCTGTAGAACTAAAAAAAAAGGAGGGACGATCAGTTTTGCTGTATGTTAATTTGTAAAATAAAAATTTAAAAACCATTCTTCCAAAGAATAGACTACTAAGCAAATTAATTCTCTAGAAAAACAAATAAGATCCCTGTAACACTGGTTTCCTTTGGGGGGTGACAATATAAATCAAGAATGGGACAAAGATAACCTTTTACAATATTACACAGTTTTTACTCTTTGAATTATTTATCAGGCATGTATGTTGCCTTTCCTTCCTGCAAAAAGAAAAGAAATTTTATTTAAACACAAGGCACAGAGGAATGCAGGTCTTGCTCTCTTGTGTTCCGATAATTACAATTTTCTCCCTTTCATTGCATTTGAACACATCTATAAACACATAGCTAGCTAGAAGGAAAGCTCCCAAGTATTCAGTGGTTACCTCTGAGTAATAGGATTTAGAGAAATTCTTACTTTCTTTTTTCTACTCTTTTGTGTTGTCTGCATTTTCTCTACAAGTGTATATTATATTTACAATTTTTAAAATATTATTTTCATTTTGGAAGGAAAAGAGTATCTTAGAGGAAAAACCACAAGCTCACAGAGAATAAAAAACATGTTTTATATGCCTTGAGGCATTATAAACCCTTTATCTGATGATTGGGGCACAGGATAGTGACTGAATAAAACATTGCAATTGAAAGGTATAGATAAGATGTGACTATAATGAATATTGGATCACTTCATATTCAGCTCTGAATGCTACAAGTGCTCATGGAATAGTTACCTACATTAGGAAAGAGCTTTATTTTCTGCATCGAAGCCTCCAGACTCTCGAGAGGGCTCAGGCTATGCCTACTTTACAATGAGACACAGAGAGGTGGAGTCTGGCAGTGACAGAATTTAGACCCAAGTCTCTTGATGCCAAACTTACTTAAGTTCCAGGATTCATAATATATCTCTGCCTAGTTCTCAAAGTATTACTATAAAATGAAATATAGCTAACAATAACGTGATCATCAGCATATTGTAGGAAGCTTCGAGAGCCGATGGAGGTTCCATTATCTGAGGGAAACAATCCAAAGGTGAGAAATATTCCTTTCTTCTTTGGAGCAATCATTGCCCTGGAACCAGATCTTCGACCTTGAAGGGCCAAAGGCTGCCCTTGGCAATACCCAGTGGAAGGAAAGACAGACTCACCTCAGAAAGAGAATGCTGGAGAGCTGAGGGAGGCACCAGCAGGCAGGTCACCTGTGGTGCATGAGAATTGGAGCTGTCACAATATCACAGGGTCAGCCACCCTCCCCTCCCAGGCTCTCTCTGCAACACCCTTGCTGGTGGTGTGTCACCATGAAGATGAGAAGGCAGCTGCCAAGGGGCCAGGGGAAGCACCAGGGGAACTGGAGGAATGTTCAGTGGTAACAGAAACTAAGCAGTCCAAGTCAGCCATCCAGTCACAGAGGTAGGCTGACCACAGGACCTGGGATAGTCACAGCCTGTCCTTTCCAACCTCCTGCCTTCCCAGTCACTTGTACATTACGAGTAACTCCATCAGGACCAAAGGCTGAGGTTGCCTTCCATTGGGCAGTATATGGGTAGATACTTTCTATGTCCACCTGCTAGAACGGCCTATTTTCAAAATGTATGCTAAACAACACCTCCCTTTTTTTTTTTTTTTTTTGTACTGGGGATTGAACTCACAGCCTTGTGCTTGCAGGGCAGGCACTTACGCCACCGATCTAAACCCTCCGCCCTAACAACACCCCCTTTCAACAAACAGTTTTAGAAGATCTTGTAATTAATCAAAGCTAGGAGCCAGTTTTTAAACTCATGCTCTAATTAATTATTGATCTTACTGTTTTAATCTTCTATGGTTATATGATTGAATTGTCACTGGCTCTCCGATGTAATGCCCTTCTTCTAATATAGTTCTGTACTAGAAATGCTAGCAGATAGGCAGCTAAGCATAAACACTATATTTCCTAGCTTTCTTTACAGCAGGGTGTGGCAAGACAGACAGTTCTAGTCACTGGAATGTTAGGCAGAGGTGTTCTGCAGCAGCTTCCAGAAATCTTGTGTGTGTGTTACTGGGGATTGAACCCATGATCTTGTGCATTCTAGGTAAGTGGTTTTGCACTAAGTACAACCCCAGCCCTTTTTATTTTACTTACTCATTTATTCATTTATTCATTTATTCATTTTGAGACAGTTTCTGCTAAATTGCCTCACCTGCTTTTGAATTTGCACTCCTCTCACCTTACCCCTTCAAGTTGCTGGGATTATAGGCATGCGCACCCGGTCAGTGAGTGGGATTATTTTTTTTTAGTACCAGGGTTTGAACTCACAACCTCGAGTTTGCCAAGCAGGCACTGATGCTGCTGAGCTAAAGCCCCAGCCCCAAGGATTACTTTTTTTTTTGAGAAGGATTACTTTAATTTTTAGTTGAAATTTATTATATCCTTCAGTCATAAATATAGTAAAAAAAATCCTGACTATACTATCAGTATATTTCATATTTTCAGATTATAGTACAATTGCAGGTATCATAATGTACCATTATACTTATCACCATATGAAAATTATAGTAGTTTTTAAATTTTTATAGTAGTTATTAAATGTGCTACAAAACTTATTTTATGCATTAACAAAGAATTATATATATATTACTGAATGAAAATTTATTTATTTATTTTTGAGACAGGTTCTCACTATATAGTGCAGGCTGGTCTTGAACACACTATGTAGTCCAGGCTGGCCCAAACTTGCAGTGATCCTCCTACCTTAGCCTCCCAATTGTTGCAATTGCAGGCATGGGCCACCACATCTGGCTATTGAATCAAAATTTAAAATATACTTTAAAAACTATTACTTAAATTGCCAAGTGTGGTGGCACATGCCTATCCGGCCCTCAAGAAGCTGAGGCAGGAGGATAACTGTGGGTTTAAGGCCAGTGTGGTTCAAGATCAGCCTAAACTACTAGTAAGATCCTCTCTCAGAAAAAGAAACCATTATTCAAAATAATTGACTTTCTTCACATTCCTGCATGTTTTAGTCTGCATATTTTAAAGTATTACTTTGAGAAAGTAATGCCAGAAGTCCAAAGATATCTGTGACACCCAAAAGGTTAAGAGCCCTTGCTCTAGAAGTGGTCCAAGTGCCTGACTTTGCAGTAGCTATAAGCCTGATGGCACCTGCTTCTGGACCTGCATAAGAGAAAGCAATATACTTTTCTTTTCTTTTTATTTTATTTTTTTTTTAGCACAGGGTCTTGCTATGGAGTTCAGGCTGGTCTTGAACCCACACTGTAGCCCAGGCTGATCTTGAACTTGAGGTGGTCCTCCTTCTTTACTCTCAAATTCTGGGATTACAGGAACAGGCCACCATGCACAACCTGAGCAATACACTTTGACTTGTAAGGGCTTTAAATTACTTTTGTTATTACCAAACTAAACCTAATATTAATGACAATGTTATTCTCTTTTAAAGTTCTTGCAGCCCCCCGTGTGATAAACAGCCTAAGAACTTCTAACCTCACAGTGCTGATGATTGGGGTCTTGAGAAGAGAGCTAGCAAATTTCCGACCAGACAATGACTAGAGAAACAAGCTCCTGGAGCACTCAAGTGTACTGCTTTCTGCTCCAGGGTCACATAACCAGCTCTCCGGGGCTCAGAACATAGTTCATGTACCTGATCTTGCCCCTGGATACTTTCGTATCTCCCCTTAGCAACAAGTTGGCCAAACTTTCAATAAAGGGGCCACTTTATTTTTATTTATTTATTTATTTATTTATTTTGCCTTTTTGAGACAGGGTCTTTTTATGCAGTTCAGGCTGGCCTTGAGCTCACTTTGTAACCCAAGCTGGTTTCAAACTCACGACGGTCCTCCTGCCTCAGCCTCCCAAGTGCTAGGATTATAGGCATGCACCACCAAGAAATACACTTTTGACAAAGGAAAATCAGCAACCACAAGTGTAGTAAGAGCAGGGCCAAACTGCAGCAGCAGGAGATCCTTCTACAAAGAGGAAATACATGATAAAGTCATTTCCTGAATAGCCTGAAAGGTCTTTTGTCCCCAGAAATAGCTCTTTGTCTAATTTTTGGCAAATCCTCATTCTTGCTCTGAAAATAAATAACAGCAAACACTTCCTCTCCATACCTTGTACCAGAAACAGATGAGAGAGAGAGAGAGAGAGAGAGAGAGAGAGAGAGAGAGTGTGTGTGTGTGTGTGTGTGTGTGTGTGTGTGTGTGTTACTGGGGATAGAACCCAGGGCTTCCTGCATGCTAGGCAAGTGCTATGTAGCTGAGCTAAAAACCCAGCCCTGATGAACTCATTTTTCATTGTCACACTGGCTCTATGAGATAAGTGCTATTGTTAGGCTCATTTTAAAGATTAGGAAACTGCTGGTTTTTGCTTGTTGTATATTATCTTTTACATGCTGAGACAGAAGGATCATAACTTGAAATTTAGTGAGACCTTGTCTCAAAATAAAAAATAAAGGACACAAGTGTTTTATCAGATATAGGTTTTAGAAATTTTTTCTCCTAGTCTGTGGTTCTTCTTTTCATCCTCAGTGTCTTTTCAGGAAAAGAAGTTTTTAATTTTGATGAAGTCCAACTTACTAAATATTTTTCATTAATTGTATTTTTATTGTCATGTCTTAGAAACCTTTTCTAATTCAAAGCCACAAAGAGTTTTCTTGCATGTTTTTCTCTAAAGATTTTATAGTTTTAGATTTTACATTGTTTTTCTCTAAAGATTTTATAGTTTTAGATTTCACATTGTAGATCCATAATCAATTTTGACTTAATTTTTGAATATGATGTGAAATTGGATTGAAGTTTATTTTTCTCTCATGTAACTATTGAACTGTCTAGCCCCATTTATTGCAACTAAGTCATGAGAAACTATATACTTTTTTGTTCGTTTATTTTTGGAGGCAAGGTCTTGTTATGTAGAACAGGCTTCAGGCTGGCCTTGAACTCACTATGTAGTCTAGGCTTGCCTCAAATTCATGGCAATCTTCCTTCCTCAAACTCCCGAGTGCTGGGATTACAGGCCTGCACCATCACAACTGGTTTATGTAGTCTTTCTAACTGTCATTGGATCATTTTTAAACAATCAAGGCGGGGGTGTCTGTGCATGCGTGCTTTCTATTCAGTTCCACAGATCTGTCAGTAACAGCTGGTCTTAAAGACTATTTTTTTCATTTTTAGTAGCCTAATTTTAATATTGTGCAATATTTCATATGCAATATAAAAGTCTTATGCATGTATACAACAGAACATATGTAAAGCATACAAAATAATAATATAAACACCTGTGTAATCAACTTTTACCCATGTACAGAGCCTGGGAAGTCTGCTCTTAGGTCTCTCCTTTTGTTCCACCCCTTCTTGAAGTGACTTCTATCCTGAATTGATTGCTTATTATTGTCTTAATTTTTCTCATAGAACAACTCATGAGCCAGGAGTGGTGGCCTATGCCTATAATCCCAGAATTTGGGAGACTGAGGCAGGAAGATCCTTGCAAATTCGAAACCAGCTTGGGCTACAAAGTTAGCTCAAGGTCAGTCTGAACTGCATAGGAAGACCCTGATTCAAAAGACACAAACAAAAAACAAACAAAAACTCATGTACAATCTTATATACAAAATTATATACCGGGATGAGGTGGCCTACACTTGCAATCCCAGCATTCAGGAGGCTGACGCAGGATGATTGCCGTAAGTCTAAGGCCAGCTTGAACTACACAGCAAGATTCTGCCCCAAACAAACAAACAAAAATGCAAAATGAAAAACAAAACCCAAAAAAACTATATATAAAAGGATTTCTGTTGCTTCCCACATCTTGGACTTTATAATAATTTTACCATCTGGAGAGTGAAAAACAGCATTTTGTTGTAATTTTAATTTGTATAATAATGCATATTTTTCTTTTTTTAATCATGTTTTTCTTTTCATTTTTCATGTTCACAATTACAAAGGAGTTTAAATATTGTCATCATTTGGGGTTTTTTTAAAGCAAAAAAATGGTCCCTGTCTTTATCTATTTGGCCATAGGGTTGTTTTCTTTTCTTGATTTGTAACAATCATTCATATATTACACAGAAACATTTACAAACAACAACTAAGCTTTTAGGTAATTTACACTGAATGAGTGAGGTAACTAAAGCCAGATGAGATTATTTTTAAAATAAACTTCATAATCGGTGGTACACTATAACAAAACAACATAGCAAGTAAACATAACGCAGTCTAGCACAATTCAGGGAAAAGTATGTGGCATGGTACGGACAGTAATTTCAAGTGTCAGGAAATGCTTTAGTCCTCAGAGGTCTTCTCCGAGTTTGCCATCTTCACCTGGAACATCGGTTCTCAGCCTGGCTGCACACTGGAGCCACCCAGCCAGCTTTAATGACTATTTTATAAAAAGTCTTGAAATTAAGTAGTGTTAAGATTCTGTTATTCACTTCAAAGTTATTTTGGCTATCCTGGGTCTTTTGCATTTTCATATGAGTTTTAGACAGTTTGTCAATTTCTACATTTTTTTTCCTCCGGCAACGCAGAGACAGAAGTACAGCACTTTAGTGAAATACTCTGGTCTCTGAGGTCAGTCTCCTTAGGCTGGAGTCCTAACTTTACCTCTGAATAACTGCTTGAGGAAGTTGCATTACTTCTCTGCCACTCCATTCCTCATTCGTAAAGCTGGAATAGTACCAGTCTCATGGGGTTATGACAGGGCTTAGTGGGACAATGCCCAGAATGCTGAGACACAGAAACACAGACTGACAAAGGCCAGACCATCTATGACCATAGAGCTCTGACCCAAAGCCTCGGTACTCACCAGGCCAGGAAACCAAGCCACAGCCTCTGTAGCAAGCACCATGCCTACTTCTCTACTTTTGCCTCCACTTCTAACTTAAAAGCAAGCAGAGAAAAACATACATCCTCCAAAACAGTCACATGGAATGTCCATCTCTGCCTCCAGCCTCCTGTACCAACAGCCTCTCATCCCTGTACACCTACCTGAGTCTTCGCTTACACCACCACCACCCATTCTCACTGCTGCCTTCCTTTGGAGTCTCTGCAGAACACAAATGTCAGGAGCTGACACGTTGGCTCTAGAGAGCTCTAAGTAAACAACTTTGGTTTTTTCTTACTTGAGCGGCTACTCTTTCTTCTATAGTGCTTCCCTGTATTGTTTAATGATGAACCAGTATATTTCATACAGAAGAATAGTTCGTCAATATTGGGCCGGGGATTTAGCTCAGTGGTTTAAGCGCCTGCCTGGCAAAGTGCAAGGTCGTGACTTCGATCCCTGGTACCAAAAAAAAAAAAAAAAGGAAAAAAGAAAGAAAGTTTATGTGAAGTCCCAACAAAGCATACTCATTTTTTTAAAAAAATTCAAGTTAGTCAGTACTGGGGGATTCCAAAGTGATATTCATATTACTAAATAGGGATAATGGAAGGCAATTGGATACACTGTTTTTTAAAATCCTGATTCACATCATAAGAATTGCAAATCCTAACATTTTAATTTCTTTTAAATAAGTCAGATAGGGCTGGGGATTTAGCTCAGCGGTGTAGGTGCCTACCTGGCTAGTGCAAGGCCATGAGTTCGATCCCCAGTACAAAAAAAAAAAATTACAAAACAACCAGTCAATTGACCAAATACGCATAAGGGTCTCTCCCTGTACTCTCTATTCCACTCCATTAATCTATATACCTACACCTACATACGGTGTCCTGATTACTCTAGCTTATAGTAAACTTTAAAAAAAATAAATCAGATAAAATTTTGTGGAATCGCTGAAGCACCTCTTCAAAACTCTAGGGCCCTTAAAAACATGGAGCAGAACTTCAGCTGTGCGGGGTTAGGAGCCCCCAGAACTACGCACCCGCGTACCCCAGATTTCCATACTCCACAGACGACAGATGTCATGCAGAATGCCTCCCGGCCCTCCTGCTCCACAGTTTCTCTACAGCTTATCCTGGGGTAGGAGGGGACAGAAGAGCATTTTACCACTGGGTCCCTCAAAGTCAGAGGAAACCCAGGTTCCTCCTCCCGCCCTCCAGTCCTTTTACCCAGCACTCATATTCCTCCCAATTCCGGGTTGTGACCCCAGCTCTGCGTGGACTCGCCGCTCTCTGGCGCCTGAAAAAACAGCACCGTCTGTCAAGGGTCAGGAGCGCCCCCTTGCGGAAATAACTGCCTAGATCCAAAGCTCCTCCGGGATCCAAAGCGGAAAAGGGGCAAATCGTTGCCAGGGGGACACACAGTCCACTGCGTCTCTTTCTACTCTTAGCTTTCCTTTCTGGTCTCGCAAAGCCAGTGTATTTTAGCACAGCACAACTCCTGTGATTCGCTCTCACTCTCCTTCATATCACGCCTTCCTCTTCCAGAAAGAGAACCCTGAAAGCAGCCATCTATGGAAGTCTTCCTAGCCTTTTGCATTAAGCGTGCGTCCGGCCACAGCCTAGTTCTGAGGTCATAGCTTCGACCCTTGCTGAGCCCTCTTAACTTTGTTATGCTCTGTAGCCACAAATAGACCTTTCTGCTTGGTCACAAGAAGACAAAACAAAGCGTCAGACCAAAGTGGCACAAGCCTGGTAAACATTTATTTTTTGTTTTGTCAACTTTTGTAGATTTTATTTATTTATTTATTTAGGTTTTTTGAGACACGGTTTCACTATGCGGTTCAGGCTGGCCTTGAACTGACTTGTAGCCCAGATTGGGCTCAAATTTATAGCAATCCTCCTTCAGCCTCCCAGTGCTGGGATTACAGGTGTGCACTGCCACGCCCAGTAATTTTTAAAAATTTAATTGAACTAGAATAAAAATAGAAAAATGCACAAATCGTAAGTGCACAGTTCAAATAGTTTTCACAAAGCAAGCACACCAGCATTACCAGCATCCACATCAGCCAGATGTGATGGCACATGCCTGTAATTCCAGCACTCGGGAGGCTGAGGTAGCAGGATCACGGTGAGCCTGGACTACACAGTGAGACCCTGTCTGAAAAAGACCGGAAAAAAAATGCAACTTGAAATCATACTCTTAAGTGAAACAATCACACACACACGTGTAAATATTGCATTGTTTCTCTGGTGTGAGAGACCAAAAGTGTAATTAAAGATTGATATGTGTAACAGATGCTGGGACATAGAAAGAAAATATTCAAATAGAAAGGGGAACCAGGAAGGGCAGAAGGGAAAGAAAGGGAAAAGAAAAAAAAAGAGAAAGAAAAGGAGGAAAAAATGGAAACAAAGCTTTTGTAAAATAAGGAAGTGGAAAAGGGCAAAAGGAAGAGGAGGGGATGGGAGAAAAAAGAATCAAGATATGTCATGCACAGGTACACATTCCCTATAAATGTTATTGTTTTGTATATTTAAAACATAGCAATAAACCTAATTAATTTACCGAAAAAGAAATGAGGAAACGATCTCAGTACAGATTAGAATGAGAGCTGTATAGAAAGGAGGGGAAAGCAGGGGGATAGGAAAATCAAATTTATCAAGAAGTGATATGTATCTGGATCAAACCTCAAGCTGAATACTATTACTATGTACTGCAAACATGTGTGAATAAAAATAAAACATTGTAACTTTTCAAAAAAAAAAAAAAAAGAAACAGAACAGCACCAGTATCCCCCATAACTCCTTCCACTTATACCTCAGCCCCAAAGTAATCTCTTTTCTGACTTTTAATACCACCTGTATTTGGGGGGGGGTTGTTTGTTTGTTTTTTGTTTTGTTTTGTTGGTGCTGGAGATCAAACTCACAACCTCCAGGTTGCTAGGCAGGCACTGGTGCACTGAGCTAAATCCCAAGCCCCACCCCTGCTGTATTTTTTGGTTTTTTTTGTTTTTTTGGAGAGGCATAATTCAAACTGGCCTTGAACTTGCTGTTTGGTCCAGGATGGCCTCAAAGTCAGTAATCTTTCTCCTCAGGCTCCCAAGTGCTGGGATTATAGGTGTATGTTACCATGCCCAGCCCTCCAATGGTTTTTATGTACCCCTCAAAAGTTCATGTGTTGAAAATTTAATTCCCAAACCTAAATATTCATAGTGTAGCAGGGAAAACTAACTCCCAACTTGCTAGATGTTAAATGTGCCAAGTTCATGTCTCTTGCTATCAAAGAAGAATTTCAAGGACCACAGAGGTTAAGAGTAGGAAAGACTGAGAGAAAGTATTCGAGGAACAGGAGGAATCCTGAAAGTGGGGGACCAGCTGAGGCTTTTTGTCCAACTGTATTTAATACAACAAAATCACCACGTGGGTCAAACTATAAGCAATGGATTACAAGTATAATTTCTTAGCTAACACTGATCCAATAGGGAAATGGGTCACATAGCAAGAGTACATAGGGTGCATCATTAACTTCAGTTTATCTCTAACTTCTAACCTTACTGAGAACAAAGGAAATTCCTGGGAAGGGAGGGGAGCATGGGTCTAAGTGTTCTGGGGACCCACCTATGTGTCTGATGCCTAGCTGGGCCCACTAGACCAGGTGGTGCTAATTGCAATACAATCTCAAGCTGGTGTTCTTTCAGGGAGGTTGGCAGACCCAGCTACCGGTCTCCATCTTGAGGCCTGGCTCTGTTTAGAATCTCTTCAACTAGGATTAGATGAAATTATGAGGGCAGGGTCCCCATGACAGCATTAGTGGTTTTATAAGAAGAGGAGACACATGAGCTTGCTACATGCTCTGCCTTACCATGGGACACTGTCCCCCATGTCACAGCGCTGCAAGAAGTCCTTTATCAGATTTTGAGCAGGTGCCAACACCATGTTACGGGACTCCTCAGCTGCAGGACTATGAGCTGAATACACTTTTTTATTTTTTTACTTTTTATTAGCAATGCTGAGACCAAACCCAGGCCCTCACATATGCCAGGCAAGCGCTGTACCACCAGCCAGCTCTACATCCTCAGGCCTTGAATTTATATTTTTTTATAAATAATTCAGTCTCAAGCAACAGAAAACAAAGACTGCTTTTGAATTTCATATAGGACTTAGAAAATAATGTACTCATGTATATGATGTGCTGAACATTGTAAAATTAATCTATATTTTTACATGTCTTTCTTTTTCATGCGATAGTATGTCAATAGTGAAATACGCCACAATTTATCCATTGTTGGTGGACATTTGGAGACTTTCCAGTTTGGGACTATTATAAGAGTGCTTCTTTGAACACTGTTCTGTTTAGGAAATATCTGTACACATTTCTGTTGGCTTTATGACTAGGAGTAGAACTGCTGGGTCATAGGGTTGCTTTAATTGATACTGCCAGCTTTCCAAAGTGGTTTGCTAATTTACATTCCCACCAGAAATGTATGAAAGCTTTCATTGTTTCGTGTTCTTGACAACAATCAGTGTTATTTTTCATTTAGTCATCTTGGTAGGTGGGTAGTGGTATTACCTTGTAGTTTTAATTTACATTGCCTCAGGACTAAAGTACTTTTTCATGAGTTTATCAGGCATTTGGCATGGATATCTTCTTTTGTCAAGTACTGCCTATTTAAGGCTTTTCGGCAAACAATTTTTTTTTTGAGACAGGGTCTAGTTATGTAGTTCAGGCTGTCCTTAAACTCACTGTGTCACCCAGGCTGGCCTCAAACTCACTACAACCCTCATGCCTCTGCTTCCCGAGTGCTAAGACCACGGCTGTGTGCCACCAGCCACCACATCTGGCTTAGGCAAACAATTTAAAGCCCAAATTTAAACTGAGTGGCTAGCAAGTATTGATAAGTAGTCAATTTAATCCAAAATGTAGGATTATCCCTGGGCTACATTGACAGCGCTTATACTTGAAAGATACTTACATGATCTCATGTGGCTAAGTACACCACATACTTGGAAATGTAGAAGTAAAGGTTTTCTGTTTTTCAGAGGAAGAAGCTGTTTTAGGGAGAGTTTTGTTTCGTTTTTGTGGCACTGGGAATTGAACTTAGGGCCTCACATATGCTAAGCAAACATTTTACCAATGAACCATATCATCAGCCCTTTTTATTTATTTATTTGCATTTATGAGAAGCTTTATAGCTTGCATAAACAAAAAGGTATAAAAATTTAGGGCACAATGAATAATTATATAAACATTATAAACTGGCCAATATTGGACAAGTAGTGAAAATAAAATTCAAAAAATATAAAAGCTTCATAAGTCACCATCTTCTCCTACAATCAGAAAGGCTTCTAAGTAAACTCTTAGTAGTACCTATCAGCAGCCCTTTTGAAATTTTTGTTTTGAATGAAATGAGCAAAAAACAGTGTCATGGTTTATTTGAAAAAGTAAACATGGAGAATGAGGGAGAAACTGACTCTGCAAAGGGAGCTTGGGCAGAGTAATAGGAGAAAAAGCAGTACAACAACAGGCTGGAGAAAGCAGGGAAGACTACTGTGAGGGAAGGCACCATAGCAAGTGCTTCTTAGCATCTGTGTCCTTTTATACAGTCCAAATCTCAAGGAAACCCACGAGAACTTCTACATAGGATTCCTGAGAGGCAGTGCTAGGGTCCTACATTGCAGGCTAATGTCAGGTCCAGGCCATCCCGCTGAAAATCTGCTTGAGTTTTCCAGAGAAGTCCACACACAGGGCTTTGGGGACCGTTCTGCGCACAGGTGCACGACTTGTCACATCCACTTCCCCAGCTAGCTTTGCCATGCCCTAATCTCCTATTTTACTGGTGGGTCTCAAACTTGTACTCCTCCTGTCTCAGCCTCTTGAGCAGCTGGGATTATAGGCACACACTACAAGACCAGGCTGATTGATTCTTTTTTTTTTTTTTTTTTTTTTTTTTTTGCGGTACCAGGGATCAAACTCATGACCTCGTGCTTGCCAGGCAGGCACTTATGCCACTGAACTAAATCCCCAGCCCCTGATTTATTCTTTTGTAGTGTTGGAGATTGAACCCAGGGTCTTGAGCATGATAACTAAGTCCCTTCGCCTTATAACAAATATTTGTGTCACCTGTTCTTTTACTACAATGACACTGAATTTAGTTTCAAAAGATAATCAATATATTGTTTTCATGGTATCAATCGGAACTAAAAGGATCACGATTTCTAATAAATAATTACAGTGATTACAAATAAGAATATACATAGAATAATAAATGCTGAGCACAACTCTATTGGAACATGAAATGAAATAAATAAAAGATATTTGTCCCGAAAGCAGATTTACTATACATTCAAACACCCACAAATAAAGACAAATATAAAGTGATTGTACTGATAACTTGAACCCCTCACATCATTTTCCACTCAGTATAACAGAGTCTCTGCTTTGGAGTCATCCTTTACAGTTATTCCTTTTAAACTTCAAGGCTGTTGGCCCTCCCTAAAGCATACAGGCCCCCTCTCTTTTGTCAGCATTCTAAAGAAGCCCCACTCAAATAGTTAAGGTGTTAACTGCTAAATGTTTTTTGAGATTTACAGAGCCCAGGTCATCAAATGACCTTTGTAGCATCCCTCCTTAGTCTTTAGTTCCATGCATCTGCTAACACCAAGTATGTAAACTGATGCGAGTTTTACCTTGCAAAAAAGTAATATATCAGCCAAAAACAAAAAAAAAACAAAAAACTACAGGAAGTTTAAAACTACAGGAAGTCTTTTGGCATTTTTTGGGGGGGGCATGTTTTGGAGCAGACAAAAAAAAAAGACACATGCTCTGGATGGTGAAGACCCCCTCAGTGCATAGCCTTTCTACCCTGCTCTTCCTGTCCTCCCTTTAAAAGCCTTTTATATGCCCCAGAGCTTCCCAAGATGGAGCTTTGAGGACAATAGCTTGTCTTACCTTATGGGGTGCCAGCCTTCAAATAAAGCTGATTCCTTCTTACCAATTCTCTGTCTCTTAAATATTGCCCTTCAGTTGACAGGCAGCTGGAGTGTTATTCCAGTAACATAAGTATAACAAAACAAAGTATAGCTGGGTGTGATGGCATCGCTAAACAAGTGAGGGTTCTTTTGCTCAACTTAAATAGAAATCATGACTTGGAAAAGTGCTGTTCCCTTGATGTTAGTGTCTTCAGGCTTTGAACAATAGTGGCTTTCAGCCTTTAGTGTAGCTCTTACTGTTATAGCTCTTAGTATTACAATCCTTGGTGCCTTGGAGTCACCCCTATTAGCTCCTCAGCATCCAAGGGATGTAGTCCTTTGGCAGTTTTCTGTTTTGTTTGTTTGTTTGTTTTGGTTTAGTTTTGATTTCTTGAGATAGGGTCTTGCTATGTAGTCTAGGTTGCCCTTGAACTCACTATGTAGCCCCGGCTAGCCTCAAACTCACAGCAATTCTTTTGCCTCAGTCTCCCAAGTGCTGGGATTACAGATGTGCACCAGCATGCTTGGTGCCCTTGGCAGCTTTCTGTAATTCTTCCAGCAACTTCCACTTGCTCTCTGGGGCTCTGCACAGGTGGCCACAGTTCTCTGCCAGCCATCACTGCTGGTTGCCCCTGGTCACCTTTGGACTCTTCAGGGCTAGTAGCCCCTGGTGTTGCTGGTTCATTTTAGTGCAATCTCCTCAGCCTACTCTACCCTAAGAACCATGAGCAGGCAGTAGGGCCATCTGAGTGAGGTTTTATTGGGCTCAGTGCTGCAGCACAATGGGGTAGAGCACAAGAGGGAGCTCTCCTCAGCTCACCCAGAGTGTGAGGGTGCACTGCTTACACAGAGGACCTATGTGAGAACTTTCCAAGAAAGGACAGAAGCATATGGGTCATCTGGAGGCCACTGCAGGGAGTCATCTGGAGTTGCTGCAGGACAGAGTCCTCTGAGATAGGTCCGTGTTTTAAGACTGCTGCAGCAAATATCTCCCAGTGTGGCATATGGCATCTAGGACAGCTGCAGCTGTCATGGCAACAGTTTAGTTGAATTTCCAAGGAAGCAGTTACTTCATTGACAGCTCTCTGTTTTTTTTTTGAAAATTGTGAGGCTCACCAGGTGTGGTGGCACACACCTGTAATCCCAGCACTTGGGAAGCTGAGGCAGGAGGATTGCAGTGAGTTTGAGGCCAGCCTGGGCTACACAGCAAGTCTCTGTCTCAAAAAAATGAAAAGAAAAAAGAAAGGAAGAAGCAATGAGAGAACAACAATGAAAAGAAAGAAAAGAAAAGAAAAGAAAAGGGTGAAGTTGTTGCTGCTTTGCAGGAGTCTCTGGGAGGTCTGCACATGTTGAGAATGGCCCATTGGAGTTTGTGGCTTTTGAGTTTATCAGCAATGAGCCCTGATCTCTGCAATCTTAGGCTTGGTTGTCCAACAGCTCCCCATGGGCGGCAATAGCGTCTGGAGTGGGGGAGGGTATTGGGGCTGTCAGCCAAGCTGCAGCTCCAGCCTATAGAGTGGAGGATGAAGTAACCCCAGAGCAGGTAGAAAGGCCTGGGGCTGGTAGCCCAAGTCATCCTTGATGAGGCTTTGGGGAGCCAGGGAAAGGATGCGACAGCTGGCAGCGTGGTCACACACACTTCTGGCTTTCATAGGGAAAAGGGAAAAGCCAAGCTGCTTCTGTGTGAGAAACACATGCCTGTAATCCCAGATACTTGGGAGGCTTAGCCTCCCAAGTTTAGGTAATTTAGCAAGTTTGGGTAATTTAGCAAGACTCCGTCTCAAAATAAAAATGAAAAGTGATGGGAATGTAGCTTAGTGGCAGAGCACTTGCCTAACATGCACAACACCCCGGGTTCAACCACAAAAACAAACAAGTAAAACAAAGTGCAATCATCTTTTAGCTTATTTGGTAGTTGAATTCCATGGAAACAAACTGTGTTTTTAAACTACATTTAAAAATTATGTTTATCTACAACAGGGAATTAGCTTAAGTGAGATAATTATGGACAGTTTTTGCCTACATGAATTCCTGAGGATACATTCAAAAATTGGACAGGATGCAAGACAGTTCTTCATTTTGTAGGATTGTCACACTCATTGCAAGACAATTTAGTAATCTGGCCCCATGCCTCTAAGTGGCAGGAGTGTACTCCATGCATTGTGAAAAACCCAAAATTCACAGGGCAACACTACTCTTGCTGGCAACTCTGCTGCACTCATTAGAGTCTGTGAGGCTCTCAGTGAGTCACTTAAACTCTGGAGCCTCATGCCCCAGTTGCAAGGCCTGCATGCGCATCTGGTAGCAGTGGTGCTGGTCACTGTCTTACTGCACTTGTGGAAGCTGTAAGGAAAGAACTACCCCTCCCTCCCACTCCATGGTTCTGCCCATCAGCCCATGCACTCCTGTGCCATGCACAGTGTTAGCAGGGTCCCTGGTTCATTATTCCTGCACATGGTTATTTCAATCTTCCTGCGCCCCGTTGATAAATATGCTGAGTCGTACATAGCATGGATTATATTAGCTTTTAACTATCAGAAAAAAAATCTCAAAATACATATGCATTACCTCAGTAAAAATATTCCCTAAAGTCTTAGCTATTGAAAAACAGTACACTGTTGGTGCATTTCCAAGTTTAAATGCAGTACTTCATCACGATCAACATCTTGGCAAATGTAACCCTGGATCCCAACAGCAGGCCTCGCTAGCACATGCCTTTTTGAAATTTGTAATAATTGAGGCTTTGAAAAACAACAATCAAGCCGGGCATGGTGGCACACTCCTGTAATCCCAGTACTTGGAAGGCAGAGGAGGAGGGTTGTTGCAAGTTCAAGACCAGCCTGGGCCACAAAGTGAACCCAAATTCAGCGTGAACCACATAGCAAGAATCTATCACAAAAAGACAAAAAGAAAGAAAAATAACAATCCAATTAGAGAATGATGTCAAAGTGGATTTAAAATTATGACTAGATGTTACATTCAAAGGTGGAGAGGTATATAACATTGTAAAAGCACAGTTTTTAAAAGTTGAGGCCACATGTTGTGGCACACACCTGCAATTCCAGAATTCGGAAGACTGAGGCAAGAGAATTGCCACAAGTTCAAGGCCAGCCTGAACTACATAATAAATTCAAGGCCAGCCCAAACTACATAGCAAGACCCTGACTCAAAAACAAACATACAAACAAACAAAATAATAATAAAAGTTGAATACATGAACTTGCACAAAATACAATATGTATCAAAGATTTGTATTCAAATAATTAATTAAACCAGGCGTGGTGGCGCACTCCTGTAATCCCAGCACTCAGGAGACTGAGGCAGGCAGATTGTTGCAATTTTGAGACCAGCCTGGTCTACAAAGTAAACCCAAGCCCAGCCTGAACCACATAGCAAGACCCTGTCTCAAAACAAAAATAATAATGGCACCAAAAATATTAAAACCAACTCAAATGAGAATTTGACTTATAGAATTTTATAATCTCCACTGGACACAGTATGTGTGACTCTGTGTGTATGTGTGTATGTGTGTGTGTGTTGCTAGTGACAGAACCCAGGGCTTTGCCCAGGAACAAAATACTTTTAAAGATCTATGAACAGATCTCATCTGTATTATTATGGACAAAAGGCATTTGTATTACTGTCAGTTTCCTAGGATTTAACTTTTTCCTTTTTTGTTTTTTGTTTTTGGGGTTTTTTTTTTGTTTTTGTTTTTGTTTTTTGTTTTTTTTTGAGACAGGGTCCATATAGCTCAGGCTGGTCTTTCCCTCATCTCAATCCTTCTGGCTCAGCCTCCTAAGTGCTGGAATTATAGGCATGCAGTGCTATGCCTGCCTATAATTTAACTTCTGCCTTTAGAAGTTGTAAAGAATCTGGTATTAGTTTCCTATGCTGCTGTAACAAATTACCACAAATTTAGTGGCTTAAAATAACACAGACTTATTTTCATACAGCTTAATTGGAATATTTTACAGTCAGAGGTCAGAAATCCAAAATAGGTTTACTAGACTAAGGCAGAAGGTTCACCATGAGTTCTAGACCAGCCTGGGCTACCTAGTGAGTTCAAGGCCAGCCTGAACTACATAGACCCTGTTTAAAACAAAACAAAGCAAAACAATCAACAACAAAACACTTTTACAAATACATTTTTCTTAGCTAAAAACATGGAATCAGCAAGGCTGTGTTCCTTCCAAGGGAGTAGGTGAGAATCAATTTCTGTGCTATTTTCACACAGAAAATGAGAGTCCACTCATACCCTTGGCTCATGGGCCCATTCAAGTCAGCAAATTTGTGTTGAGTCTTTTTTACTCCAGATCTTCCTGGGTTCTCTGCTTTCATTGTTATGTCTCATTCTCTGACTCAACTCTCCTCCCTCCTTATCCATTTAGAAGGATGCTCATAGTTATACTGGGCTCACCGGGATAATGAGGCTACCCTCTCTATTTCAAGCTATGCATGGTGGCGAACACTTGTAATCTTAGCAACCAAAAGGCTAAAGCAGTAGAATCATGAGTTTGAAGCCAGCTTGGGCTACACAGCAAATTCAAGGCCAGGCTAGATTACACAGTGAGATCTTGTCTCAAAAAAGAAAAAAAAGAAAAGAAAAAAAAAAACAGTACAAGTCCTGTAGAATCAGATACTGCTGAAAAGTTCATGGGTATTCTCTGCAATCCACTAACGGGACACACCATAATCTCTTTTCCCTGTCTTGGGCAATTTTTCCAGACAATGCCAAGACTTGTAACAAAGGTGATTATGTCAAACAAGATCAGGTGGCACTAGGCTGCAGCATCTATGAAGATCCATCACCCCAACAAGGAAACAGCTGTCCCTTTAATCAGGAATGGTGTTCTTTGTCCCGACCCAGCCAATTTGGCTTGTTTCCTTTGGCTTCTGCGAGCATTTAGTTTTCTACCCTTGGTTACTGATTGATCAAATTCCCTTTCCTACATCCTGGAGGGAAAGGAACAGAACAGAAACATTTAATCTAGAAACTGGGACACAGAAAGAAAGAAAAAGAGGGATAAGAGGCATATAAGTAAGTAGGACAGAATAAATCAAACCTTACCCCATTTCCAATTCTGTGGAAGCCAGGCATTGTTCCAGGGCTGGGGAAGGACATAAAGTGAGATTGGTGTGGAGACGTCTCCACAGTATGCCCTCTTCCCAGAACCCCTTGGCTTTCACAGACTAAAGAGGAGCCAAGTATTTCCTCATTAAAAAAGTGCTATTAACTAAATGACTACAGTAAAACAGGAAGTAGCTGGCCACTCTTGATTAAGCCAATAATTTTCAAACTATACCTGCCATTACTCAATTCATCTCTTCTGAGCAAATCCACCTAAATAAGGGGCAGTTAACCAAGACATAAGGAGGAGCTACCTGGTGGAGGCTAGAAGGTCTTCAGACAAAGCCAAAGTACTGCATTCCTTCCCCAAGCAAACCTGGACTCAAACAAAGCTGAGTTCAAGGCACTTGGTCAGATAATCTGGACAATGGTCCTGCCTTCCAGGAGCTCCCTGGGTGTTGGGTGGGAGGTCAGGGCAAAGTAGCTGTCCCAAAGCAAAGAGAGGGAGAGGAAGAGAACGCCAGAGTGAAGGGACAGCAATAGGGAAAGCACAAAATTGTGGACACAGGGTAGGTTCTTCACTGGAACTTCAAGTAGAAGGAAGGGTTGGAGCTTCCTGTGAATGGAAAAGTGCTGCCGGAAGTGAGACTACAGGACAAGATTGAATTACAACACCTGCCTTTAGTTTTGGGTTAACTAAATCCTTCAGTTGCTGGTGATTTATTCTTCCGTGGAGGCAAGCATGTGCAACACAAAGAAATAAAACTGAGTAAGAAATGGTTCTACCTCAGTACGTCAGTCTAGTGAGGGGAAAGAGTTATGAAAATAAATACTTTCAGTAGGGTAAGATGAATACAAAAGAGAGGTATGCTTAAGTTCTGAGCAAAGGACCCACAGACTGCCCAAAAGAATAGGGAGAGGAAGGAAAGCCCCCCTTGGATGGGTTTGCAAAGGATGCACACAATTAATCACATACCTCTGGGTATGTTAGAAGTAGAAGAAAAGCTAGGGCCAGGCTTAGTGGCACACCCCTGTAATCCCAGCACTAGGGAGACCTAGGTAGGAGGATTTCCAGAGTTTGAGGCCAGTCTGGGATACACAGTGAGTTCAAGGCCACCCTGAGCTACATAGTGAGATCCTGTCTCAGAGAGAGAGAGAGAGAGAGAGAGAGAGAGAAAGAGAGAGAGAGAGAGAGAGAGAATGAAATTAGAGAATGTCAAGTCATAATCTCCTCCACAGATCTATGCTTAAGACACTCTGAAGACACAAAACTCATCAGGTCTTGCCCAGTTGGGTTACGTGTGGTTGACAATCTGAGGCAGATTTAAATCCTGCACAAATTCATTTCTTCCCTTCTGCTCCATTTACTTGCCTCCTGCATGACATACATGTGACTGCTTTCTTTCTGCCCTGCAGCTGCCCTGCAGCTGTGAAATTTAGTCCAGGATCTGGTTTCTCCTAACTTTTGACCTTGGACTCACTGTCTGGCTACATCTATTGCTGATTCTGTGAAAGGGCTTAGGATCACATTAGTTGCCTTTCCCAGTTACTCAGTAACTAACTCTGAGGTTCCTAGTCAGGCTGAGAAGGAAGAGTTTACAGGTAGCCTGTGTTCACTCTGCTTGGCTAACCTAGGACTGTGGAGACAGTCTCTGCTCCAGAGGTGAATTCGGTCACGTGTGGCCTGCAGCACCTACCATTCTGAGTTCCCTCAACCTCTGCCCCCAACCTCCCAAGAGCTGGTCAACTCCAGAATGTCTTCCTCCCTTCCCAACTCTGCACAAAGGCCTTGCAGTTTCAAGTCATCTACTCAGATGCACGATTTTTTTGACTTTCCAAGTCCCATAGTTTTGGAACAAGAAAAATCAGAACAATTTCTGTTTCCTTGCCCTACCAGGAAATTCTGAAGTAGCTCATGGCCTAATAGAGACAGAAAGACCCTGAACAGTATTTACTCTGTTGGATTCACCATGATCATTGAGGTTTTTTCTTTGAAGACCCCAGCAACAGCAGGGTGTGGTGATACACACCTATAATCCCAGAACTCAAGGACTGCTGTGAGTTGGAGGCCAACCAGGGCTGCCTAGTGAGTTCAAGGCCAGCCTAAACTTCAAAATGAGACCAAGGAAAGGACTAGGGAGTTTTTCTTTTATGAAATTCCATTTTCTGGCTCTGGATTTGACCTGTGTGCAGATTTTCCAAAAGAATTGCACGTAATGATGCTACAATCCAATGTGGATGTTTGAGAGGAGCCCTAGAGAAATGATACCTCTGAAGGTATGACCAAAAGGTCGGCTGGCCACCTGTTTATGGTGGCTCACCACTCTGGCCCAGCCCAAACCTGTCTACAGCACAGAGGCCTATGGAGACACCTGCAGCTATGTGTGTAAGACCAAAGGTGAGTGTCATTTATGTTATGAGGTAGGGCCCAAATAATCTATGTTTTCCAGTCTTTTTGTGTGTTTTTTGCAGTATTGAGAATTGAATCTAGGGTCCCAACATTGAGTTAAATGCCTAGCCCTTTTTTATTTTTCTATTTTATTCATTTTTGGAAAAAGTTTCAATGTGTAATTCACAGCAATTCTCCTACATCAGCCTCCCAAAAACTGGGATTATGGGCGTGCACCACCACACTTGGTTTATTTTGAGGCAGAGTCTCTCTAAATTACTAGATTGGCCAGACCAGACTCATACTTAGAATCCTCCTGCCTCAGCCTCCCAGAGTGCTGGGATTCTAGGTTTGTGTCACAATACCTGATACCCTCACCTCCAGGTAGAGTTGTTTGCTAGTATGCACAGGACCCTATGTATAGTCTAGTACTGAAAGAAACCCAAACACATAATTTTTGGGAGGTGTTGTTTGGTTGGTTTGGTTTGGGGGATTAAACCCAGGGCCTTACACTGAACTACATCCCCAGCCCTTTTTTTTACTTTGAGAGGCACCCTTAGTCACTAAATTGCCCAGACTTGGCTTGAACTTGTGACTCTCCTGCCTTAGCCTCCCAGAGTATGTTCTACTCTTTCCAGGTGTGTTCCAGAATTACAGTTGTGTTCACAATGCCCAATGTGAAGAGTAATCTTTCACATGCTTGTTGATATGGATATGTCTTCTTCAGAGAAATGCGTATTTAGATCCTTTGTCTATTTTAAAATTGGATTATTTGTCTTCTTCTTATTGAGTTTTAGGCCTTTTATTCTTGCATGTGTGTGTGTGTGTGTTTAATAAGTAAAAACCACATCACTTCATTTGTGGCTGCAAATTATAAATGAGAGGCAGTAATTCAAGAGGGCACCAGAAAGTGTTTTTATCCACAAAATAGCAAAAAGGATAAACACCTTCACACATGAGTCTTTGATTAATTTATTTTCTTCTGATCTCTGTTCTCTCTCCTACCTCAGCTTCAGCTTCCGGAGTGGAATGCTACCTTCACCTTTTATATCAGCAGGATGCTAGTCTAGCAGCTAGTCTTCATAATTTAACAGAAGTCTCTAAATTAGCTGAGGAACCTGGGCGAGTCTTTGATTTCAGCTTTACCCCAAGGCCCATGAATATCTTCCTTAAAAAGCTGCAAGCAATTGAGGTAGAAAAGACAGACAGGAAACAGAAACCAGAAAGGAAAGAGCACTGCTCCCCCGGCACTGATGGGGAGCAGGCCTCCAAACCTGAAAATGGGAGAGAAATGTAACTCCACGTAGCTGAGGGGAGCACAGGCTTTCAGTTCTCTGGTAACATGGGCCAGAGAATGTGCAAAAATCTGGATGGCAAATGTCCCCATGATGAAAGCACACAGAGGCCAGGAAAAGTGTGTGGCCAGGCAGACAGAAGCAAAGATAGTCATATCAGAGGGCAGCTTGGGGGGTACAGGGCAACATTGGCACGACAGTCAAAGAAGATGAGGTGGTCTGACAGCAAAAAGACAGACATGGCATTGATAGTATCAATACTGATGGACTTTGTTAGAGTCCTCAGCACTAGCAAAAAATGGTAAGTGGAGGTAAAGAAGCCAAGAGCTCCCTTCTGGTCAGCCCACCAGGTCCAATCATCTTTTGTCACCTTCGTCTCCATCAATGAAATGGAATAAGCTATACCCAACAATGAAGATGCCAGGCCAGAAGGCCCTCATTCCACACACCGCCGGATAGCCACAAAAAGGTCATGAAGATTTGCTCCTGTGCTTTCTCATGAGTTCTGCCATTTTAGCACATTGGTGCATTTTTAATTTTAAAAATAACTCCAAACCTGCTAGACGTCAGATACACTGAGTTTGTGTTCCCTAGAATCAAAGAATACATTCAAAGGAACAATGGAGGTTAAGAGTAAGAAATATTTATTGAGAGAGATAGTTCCTGAGAGATAGGAGGGGACCCAGAAGTTGGTTGCCATAGTCCCCACTTCACAAAGGAAGTTTTATAGAGCAAAATCACAAAGTGGGTACAAAATCATGAGATGAGTACAACATGGATTAAAACTAGGATCAACCAATAAGGTTACAATTATAGCCACTTAGGTAATATTAATCCAAAGGGGAAGCAGGTCACATAGTAAGTGTACATGGAAAGGACAAGGACCTTTGTAGGAAGGGATGAGCCAGGTGTGGTGGCACATGCCTGTGATCTCAGCACTCAGGAGGCTGAGGTAGGATTGCTGTGAGTTTGAGGCCAGTCTGGGTCCCACAAGCAAGTTCAACTCCAGCCTATACTGTGTAGTGATACCCTGTCTAAAAAAAAAAAAAAAGAAAGGGATGAATCAAGAGCTCCTGGTCACCCACTTGGTGACTGATGTCTATTTAGACTTTACTGGACCCGGTGATACCCATTATAGTATAATCTTCAATTTACTGCTTATCCCTTAGGGAGTAATATAGGTCTGGTCATTCCATCTTTATTTTGAGGCCTGGTCTTCTACAGATGTGACTCCAGCCACAGTTTTAATGTATTCTCGTCTTCTGCAGACTCCTTCAAGGGTCTTTTCCTGTCTTATTGCCTATAATGTTTCTACCTAACTTATTTGTCTATAATAATGTGAGTTAGGGGTCAGGGAGATAGCTCAACAGCACAAGTGCCTGCCAGGCAAGCACAAGGTCCTGAGTTCAATTCCCAGTACCAAAATAAATAAATAAAATAATAAGGTGAGTTAGAGGTCCAACTTATTTCTTCTGCACATAGATATACAGTTGTTTCAGTGCAATTTGTTGAAAAGACCATTCTTTCCCCTAATGGTTTTGGCACTTGTGTTTATTTCGTAGGACTGTTTTAATAAATTAGAACATTCAGCAAGACCTAAAACAGTAGAAATTTCCCCCCTCACGATTCAGGTGTTCAGAAGCTCCAAATCAAAGTGTCAACAAGGCTGGTTTCCTCCTGGAGGTTCTGAGGGAGGTATCATCCTATGCCTCTCTCCTAGCTTCCAGAAGCTTCTGGTAATCCTTGGCTTTCCTACATTTAGAGATGCATCACCCAGTCTCTGTATTCATTTACCATAGTCATTTTCCCTGTGTCTCTGTGTCACTATGTGGCCTTTCTTTTTTCTTTTTCGTTTTCATTTTCTTTTCCTTATTCTCCTCTTTTTAAAGTACTGGGGACTGAACTTGAAACTTTTGTACTGAGCTATACCCCCTAGCCCTTTTAATATTTTTAAATCTTGAAACATGATCTATGCCCTATTTTGGCCTCTATTTTTCAGTCTTCCTGCCTCAGCTTTCCAAGTAGCTTGGGTTACAGAAATGTGCTATGTGTTGTAGTGCATGCTTATAATCCTAGCAGCTGAGACGGAAGGTTCACCATGAGTTCAAGACTAGCCTGGTCTACATAGTGAGTTCAAGGCCACCCTGAACTGCACAGTGAGACCCTGTCTCAAAAATCCTAACAAAACAAAACCAGCCAGCATGGTGGTAGACACTGGCAAGCTCGAGGTTGTGAGTTTGATCCCTGGTACCAGGGGGAAAAAAAGCAAAAAAATTTAAAAAACAAAAACAAAAAAATTTTTTTAACAGGGTCTTGCTGTGTAGTTCAAGCTGGGCTTGAACTCATTGTGACCCTCCTGCTTCAGCCTCCTAAGTGCTAGGATTATAGGCATATGTCACCATGCCAGGCATGGATCCATAATAATCTTATGACTTGATTTTAATGAATTATATTTTCTGAGGTTCTAATTCCAAATAATGCTACATTTTGGGGTTCCATATGTATATATATTACCTAATGGTGGGTCCTGTGGGGCTTTTTTCTAGGTTCTTGGCATCCCAAACAAAGAATTAAAAAGACACACTAAAAAGACAGTAAGGCTGTATATTTGTCCTTTTTTTTTTTTAAAGTTTCTTCTTTTTTTGGTCTTTTTGAGAAGGATTTCACTATGAAGTTCAGGCTGCTCTTGAACTCACTTTGTAGCCCAGGCTGGCCTTGAACTTGCAGTGATCCTCCTGCCTCAGTCTTCCAAGTGCTGGGACTACAGGCCTGCATCACCATGCCTAGTCAAGGTTATATATTTGTTGCAGATGAAAAGAAACATACCCTTTAGGGTGAAAGCAGGCTGGTGAAAAGGCTCATAGCAGCCCCAAGGATAAGGGGAAAGGAGACTTTTGTATCTAAAATTAAAATTCCTGAGTTGGCTTCTTCCTCATGCAAATAAGTCACTGGGATGTTTGCCCTTCACTTGGTTGGCATTGCACGCAGTAGAAACTGTCTTATTGAAAACTCACTGGGCTTCTTACCAGAGGCAAAAGAAGATCAGAAACAGCGTCTTTTGACCAGTTGTGCCCATGTGTAAATGAAGGACTGAGAATAACATCTGATTGGTCTTGTGAACAGCACCAGATTCTTAGGAAGGATTGAAAATAGCACTTTTCTGATTGGTCCAAATGTTCAGGACCTAAAAGCCTGACATTGTTTTGGTATCATGTTCTGCACATGTCCTCTCTCTCTAGGTAACATCTTGTCCAACCTGCTAGCCATGGATTTTCATGGCCTTTGACACATTCTACCCAACTGATTGTCTTGGTCATCGATAAAGCCCACTCTCTGGTCCGCCACATTCATGTCTATCTCATGTGCAAAATAAATTCACTCTACCCCATGACGCTCCAAGTCTCAACCCATTCTGGCACCCACTGTATATCCCAAATCTCCTCTAAATATCAGCTCAGATATCAGCCTAAATCTCATCATCTTTGTTATCTAAACAGTTACAAAACTCTGGACATGGTTCATCCTGAGGCAAGTTTTTGCAGTTTGGGGAGTTTTTTCTTGTCTCCTGGAAGGCCTTTCCAACTGCTCGTGATGGAATGCATGTGGGCCCCAGTCTGCCCAACTCCCAGGGATGACTGTAGTTTTATTTTCAGTCCTGGCTCCCTAGGAGTTATCCCAGCTCGATGTGGTCATTGTTCAGTAAATGTTTGGTCAGAAGATCTGCGGAAGGCCTCTGAGCCTGTGAGGCATCTGCCCTGTGTCAAGAGGCCTCTGTGTTGCTGGGGGATGTTTTTAGTTCTGCTTCTGGTAACCAGAGACATAGGCACACCCTTTCTGGCCCATGGACTTGAGTGCACTTTTGGGAAGGCTCTTCCCTCTTTCCATGGTTCTCTGTTACTCTCTCAGTTGTTCTGCCATTTTGCTGCATCTTGGAACTACCAAGCTCCTCTTAATTGCTCTACATCAAGGCCTCTGTTGTTTTCCACTCACCCTTCTGCAGTTCTTCGGGATGTCTTCCAGTAAAGTCTGTGTCCTCAACACAGCTCTGAAGCTCTTTGTCCTTAGGGCTGCCTTTCCTCCTGGCAGAACACTTGTGCCACTGCATCAGAGCTGGGGGTGGCGGTGCTTTCCTGGAGTGACACTGGACTCCATAAGTGGAAAAGGCAGGAGGAGGCTGGAAGCCACTAATCTTTGCTTACCCTCCTCTCCATACCATAGAAATCTATCCATTGACAACAGGCTGGTAAGAGGGAGGTAGAGAGATAGGGCCCAGTATTGTGAGCCTGTTGTGTCTGAAGTAGTTTCTGCCCTACCAGGGATCCTTCCTGGAATAGCACCTTTGTAACAGAGGCCTGAGCAATGAAAAGCCTCAACAAAACCCTGTACCTCCCTGGATAAAACTGCAACCACAGTCAGGAAGCTGGGAGGAATCTTTTTGCAGAGAACAGAACTGTTGGTATAGCTGCTTTAACAAGGAACTAAGGAATAGAGGAATGGGGTCATAGCTCAAATGCTACCCACTCGCTTTTACCCTAGCTTTAGATGTTCTTAGATATTTCTCCATTTGCTCTATATCCTTCGAACAATTTCTAAGTATTTTATAGGATTATGGCTTTTGAGCATTTGTTTCTAATTTTTACCAGTTAAGTTGCTGTTTTGCTGGGAAAGGATGCACTTAACTCCTTTTCTCTGGCATCCTGCAAGCCCCAACTGCTATGTGCTGCATTCGAAACAGTGCCCATCATGGTGAATGCACAGCAAATGGTAATTGCCCTGTGTTTTTGTTTCTCTCCATTTATCCTTCAACATCCAGTGGTTTCTGCCTCCTGAGTGAAGCCTTCCTCGGATGCACAGCCCAGGCAGCCATGCTGCCCCAGAACCCAGGGTGTCACACACTGCTCTATGCCTGTGGATACTGCCTTGTTGGCTGGACCATGAGATGCTCTTATGCATTTTTCTATTCCAAGCATCCCGGATGCTCCGTAAATATTTGTTGAACAGTGTGAAACACTGAGCAGCATTAATGATGGAGGAAGTTTGTACCTGACAACTGTGTAAATAATCCCATTGATAAATCTATTCAGTAACCTTTTTAAGGATAATTTCAGTGAGACATAATTCATATATTTTATAATTCACCCATTGAAAATATAATTCACCCATATGTCAGTGGTTTTAGTGTGTTCATAGTTTCACAACTATCACCACAATTTAAGAACATTTTCACCACCCTCCTCATTAGCTGTCATTTGTTTACCAGCAAGCTCCCATTCCTAGACATTCCTGTCCCTATGGACTCACTGACTCTAGATATCCTGCAACAAGAGGTCCTTTGTGACTGGCGTCTTCTCCTCCCTCTCCTTCTCTCCTCTGTTTCTGTTCTCCCCTCAATAGAACCCAGGGTCTTTGCACTGACATACATCCCCACAGGAACTTTCTTCTTTTTGACATAGGGTCTTGCTAAGTTCTTAAATTGCTCAGTTGGCTCAGACTTGTGGCTCCTGCCTTGGCCTCCCAGGTGACTATGCTGGTGTGAACATTGGTATACAAGGGTTTATGTGCTATGTTTTCATTTCTCTTTGGAGATGGACCTAGGAGTAGAACTGATGGGTCATATGTAACTATGTTTTGCTTTTTGAGAAGCTACCAGATTGCTGAAACACCTGGACCATTTTACATTTCCTCCAGTAGTGTGTAGGAGATCCAATTTCTCCACGTTCTTGTCAACACTTATTAGTATTTTTTTCAAATTTTTTTGTATGATGATTATATTATATTTATTTGTTTGTTTGAGACAAGGTCTTACTATGTAGTTCAGTCTGGCCTTGAACTCACTATGTAGCCCAGCTGGTCTTTTTTTTTCTTTCTTTCTTTTTTTTTTTAATTTTATCCCAGCTGGTCTTGAACTCATAGTGATCATCCTGCCTCAATCTCCAAGTGCTGGAATTATAGGTTTGTGCCACCATGCCTGGTTCTGTATCAGTGGTGGCAAACCTATGGGCTATTTGCATCACTGAAAGCTCTAAAAGTTTTGCCATCACTGCTCTATTATTATTTTAAACTAAGAAAATTAGAACAACTGAAGAAACCCTTTAGAAATACTTTTGTCTTTTTTTTTTTTTTTTTTTTGCGATAGGGTCTCGATATTTAGCCCAGGCTGGCCTTGAACTCTAGGAGATCCTCCTGCCTCAACCTCCCAAGGGCTGGGATTACAGGGATGTGCCACCATGTCCCACTTGAAGATGCTTCTGGAAAGCAAAAATCAAACAAAAAAGCAAGCAAATATATAACCACTTCCTAAATGTATCAGTTGTATAAAGCAGAACTAACCCAGACCCACCCTGTCCTTTTGGTGAATCAGAAAGCTGAGCAAAACCTCCTCTGTCATCTGTGCTAGCCCAAGTCCAGCCCTTAGTTAATAAGTCACAGGCAAGGCTTACAAACTAGAGAGGATTATAAAGCTCCTTATGGTTAGAGAAGGGGGTTGGGAACACTCTACCTGATGGTTCTAGCTGTGTTGCTGGAGAAGTGGTGTTGCCTGGAACTTACAGGTACAGGAATCTATGCAGCCACACAACAGCTGTGGGGACGACTGCGTCATGGGGACAGCCTTGGGTTGCATTTCACTAGTTGGCAGATCTCCTTTAGCCTCAGTCCTCATGTTCTTCCTTCCTTTTTTCCAGTCACCTGTGTTTTGTACGATCCCCACAAGTCTCCCCTTCTCTGTGAGGCTCCTCATTATCTGAAAAGTCCAACCTGACACAATTCCTGGTGCTTCCCGTGGCATTTACTGTGCCACCAGTACATAGGTCAGCACTGAGATCAGACTGAGCAGAAGATGACTAAAGTAAACATCTTCCTTCCTTCCTTCCTTCTTCTCTCCCCTTCTTCTTTTTTCTTTTTTGTGGAACTGAGGACTGAACCCAGAGCCTTCACACTGAACTATCTCCCCACCCCTTTTCTTATTTTGAGACAGAGTCATGCTAAGTGACTAAGTTGCCCAGTTTTGGCATGAACTTGTGATTCTCCTGCCTCAGTTCCCCAGAGTGCTGGGACTGCAGGGCCATTCCACCATGCCCTGCTCCCCTTCCTCTCTTCCTTCCTGCTCCACTTCTTCCCTCCCTCCCTCCTGGCCTCCTTTCCTTCCTTCTTTTTTCTTTTTTTTTTTTTCCAGTACTGGGATGAAACCTAGGGTCTCACACACACTAGGCAAGTACTCTACCACCTCCTACAATTCCAGCCCTTTTTATTTTTTATTTTGAGACAGTGTCTCATAGAATTGACAGGCTAGCCTCAAAGTTGAAATCTTCCTGACCCAGCTTCCTAAATAGCTGAAATTACAGGCATGGGCCATCACTTAAAGAAACTACATTTGTAACCAGGGTGTTGCAGTGGGGACCAGGCAGGGTCAGGCAGGAAGAATCCAGATTGGAAGAGAGCCTGAGGTTTCTTTTCTCTCAGCCTGAGGCTGTGGAGGTGGGAGGGGGACAGTCAGGAGCAGTACTGGCTTCCAGTGGAATTCTTCAGTATTTTATTTGCAAATTCCAAGCTTAAGACAGACTTCAACTTTCCTTATATTATTTGGGTTTTTAAATTATATTCATCTTGGGGAGCTGATATATATATATAAAATCCCTGTGCATATATATATATATATATATATATATATATAACCATTTTTACTTCCTCTTCCTGCCCTTGTGTCCTCACATTTCCAGATCCCCTTGTGTCTCCACAAACGCCATCAATCGTTTGTTTATTCACGATTGCTTTCACTTGGCCATCATGTTTCAGATATCAGTGCAAATTCCTGCATAGCTTGTTGGTGGTTGCATGTCAACACCAGGACAGGCCATCAACATCCAGAGCGTGTGATCATTTAAGGATCATTTAAGGATATTCCAGAGCTGGGTCTGACACTTCAAACCCTTCCCTTCAAAGAATTAAACTGACTTCCACCTTGAGAGAGATCTGGGTCATGTTCCTGTTCACAGGGATACTCTCAGCCTTGTTTAGAGGAATAGAGAGAGACACGGTAGAGAATATGGGTCTTGAACCAAAACTCAGAGTTAGCGAATTCTTGGAATAGAAAGTGGCTCCTTTGTAACATATATCTGGAAACTCCCAAGATTCATCTGCTTCCTGTTATGAATACGAATTTGGTTGTACTTGATGGAATTCTGGTCACTTGCTTTGTCCTGCTTTAGGCTCAGGCCATGATGTCCTGAGTCTGTGGCTGAGCAGTACGAACTGCAGCTGATAGAAGGATGATGATGGCAAATTCAGAGGAGAGTCCAGGGAATGCAAGATTCTACACCTCAATATCAGCCCCATACAGAGTTAGGAGTCCCTGAGGCTGGGCCAGGATATAAGGAATATGTGAGAAGATTTCAGGGGCAACCGACTAGGACTCCTCCTGTCTCTCAAGTGCTATCCCTATTCGCCAATAAATTTTCCTACTCAACAAAAA
>PVJX010020259.1:0-33613 GCA_004027295.1 Dolichotis patagonum | reverse complement strand
AAATGTAAGCTACAAAACAATACACCTAGCAGGACCCATTTTTGTGCATGAACACATACATGCACATTCTGCTTATGTGTAATGATATCTGGAAAAGTTATTAAATGGATGAGATGTAAGGTGGGGTTATGATTTGAAAAGTTTTCAAAAAATCAAATACAAAGAATCTATAAATGTTAATCTGAGGCTATTTCATTTATGAACAAATAGCATGGCAAATTTAAACCATATCTAACTGCTATTATACAGTTGATATTAATAATTGTTATAACTTCTGAAATTAATCTATTGTCAGATTTATTTTTGCAGATTTATAGTATGCCACCATGGGACAAACAGAAGCACACACAACATTTTGTCATAATTGTGAAGTAAGCCAAATTTTGTGTTTTCTTTCTTGTCTGTTTTGTGAATATTTGTTCTTACTGTCTTAGAGATTTACTGTTATTTGAATTCCTCTCATTTGAACAGTTTTTTGGGGGGTATCAAATATCTTGAAAGCCTTTTAAACAAATGTATTAACTCTTTTAGATTTGAACTGGTAAGCTTATCTCTAATGCATAAAAAGAAAACAAAAGAAATAGCACATATCACACAGCAGTTCTCTGACCCAGCTGAAAATATGAAGAAGCTAAGCCCTGGTTATATTATTTATGATATGGAGTTTAGACAACCTATGACATCACTGAGTTCTAGTTTCCTCAACTGTAAAATGGAAATATGACCTCATTACATAATGTCACTTTGTTTCAAATCAAATTTATTACATAAATGTGTTTCTAATTTTCTAGGAGTTAATTGAGTTTAAATAAAAATTTGTTTCTCATTATAAATACATTCAGAGAATTAAGAGGAGGTGGGTATATTTGGAGCATCTGGGTTATTCTCCTTTTCCTGAAATTTGACCTACAGTTATATAGAATCATTTAATCACTAAAGGTATGCAGTCAACTTGAAGCTGGCATGTAATATTTCAAAAGTTCTTACAGGAATTACATTGTCAAGCTGCTAAGTCTCCTAAGGAAGGAAGGATTTAAGAAGACAATGGCTAAGGAGAACATAAGAAGTGAGAATTCTAAATTAAATATGTATTATACACCTTCTACATGACAGGCATTGTCTGAATTGGTGGACATACAGGAATGGGCCAAACAGACAATTCAGCAGTCCTCTTTGATTACTATAAGAGATGAAAATATACAAATGAACAGAAAATATAAAACATGTAAATTGTTTGGACATTGAGGTCAACATTTCAAAAACATTTAGAAGATTAATGTTTGAGAAGATATGTTTGCCCTGATTTTAATCATACAAAATATATACAAGTACTGAAACATCATCACATGGTACCCCATACTTATGCATAATGTTTTTGTTTTCATGTGTCAGTTAAAGTTTTAGATCTTAAAAATGCAATTTCATGTATGGATGAATGATAAGAAAGCAAAAGAAGCGTTGTAAGGTAGTCACGACTTTAAAGAAGTAAGAATGCTCTTTTAGGAAAAAACACAGTGGGAAGGATTCAGAGAAGATGATATTTGACCAGAGGTTTGAAATAGGCAAGGAAATCAGCTACAGATATACCCAGAAGAAGAGCATCCCTCGCATAGGACACAGCAAGCGCAAAGGCTGTAGTGTGAGGATATATCTCGTTTCTTTGAGAAATAGTAGGATGTTCCACATGAGAAATCACTGGAAAGCAAGAGAGTAGTTCAGTAGAAGCAATATGAGGCCAGCAAGTGTACAGAATTAGAGGGTCGTATGTGGAATTTGACCTTCACTCGGATCCACCCAAATCTTAATCGTTGGTTGTTGTGTTGAGTCAACATTATGTGGGTGGAAAATACAGAATATATTTTGTGGGAAGAATCAGCATAAAATCCAGGATGTGAGATTTGTGAGTTAAATTGACATTGAGTCCATACATAATGACAAAAGGAAAAAGGTGGAAAAGTCTGGGGAAAAAGTGAAAATAAAGAAGAGCCTTAGGTATTATCTGGACTTTTCAAAAACAAGATGACCCACAGGCTTCCAAGGGGAGACATAGCATATGCAATTAGATATGTGAGTCTCAATCTCAGGAGTAAATGGAAAGTAATTTTATGTGGAAGAGATCACTGAGTAAGCATATACATACAAGGAAAAGAATACGGCAGAGGCTGTGTTACAATGACTATTCCAGCATTTAGATGTTAGAAAGAAAGCAGAGGAAAAACAGCAAGAAAGAGATGAAATCATGTGAGTTGTAATAAAAACAGGATGATTGTAGGACTTTCAAAACTTAGGGAAGACGTTTTAAGAATGACGAGATATCCAGCTGTGTAAACTCTCCCTGGAAAGAAAAATAAGTAATGTGAGGAGGGCAAGTAGGAAAGATGGGGCTCAGTGGTGACCTTGAAAGGTCTGATCTCAGGGGAACTGTAGACATGAACAGCTGAAAGCTGGTAGGGGCACTGATTCAGAGGCAGTGGACAAATCAGCAGGAATATGTTGCATCTAAGGAACATAAAGGTGTGGGTTCTGACCTAGTGTTTCATCTGGTTTCTTGTTCATACTGTACCTCTTAGCATAAGTTGTACTTCTGATACAAATGCTGATAAAAAGGGAGACACTGAATCCAAAAGAAGAGAAAGTTGGGAGAAATGCAGGAACAAACCTTTTTAATATGCAAGAAGGCATGGGTATCCACGGCCCAGGTAAAGGCATATCAGTAGGCATGATTTTCACTATGATAACAATTTGAAAGGTACTACATGTAGACACAGATTTTTATTTTTATTTTTGCCACTGATGTTGTTAGTGGGGAAAATAATAATTGTTTGATTGCTTCCAGTATCTTGGTACAAAGAAAGTGATAGCTTTGGTTAAAACAAACGAGGAGCACTATCAGACATTTGGGGAGACAGGAGATGTTTTAAATGGTCTTCCTGATGACTGAGGCAGTAAAACAGATTGCAAAATGTAACAAAATTGCTGCACCGGGCTTTCCTCTAGCAACACTGAGCCGCTAAGGGGCAGGCAGGGAGTGTGAGAAGCTGGTAAGAAGGGAAGTGATATAACCTGTGTATGGGGAGTGAGTGAAATAATAGAGTGTGTTATGCAAGATGGGAAGCAGGAAAATAGTAGTACTAAATTAAGAATTACTGAAGGAACAGTAACACATAATATGGTCAATTAAAAGCCATTCTGAAATAGAGGCACTACTGTTAGATTTACTATGAGTGAGTAAGAAAGAATTTTCCAGAAAGTGGGTGCCTGGAAAAAGGATTTGGCTATAAAACTGTTACTGTTGGTGAGAAGACCTGGAGAGTGTCTAATGCAGTGAGTAGCTGGAGAGGGAGAGTGAAACAAAGACTGATGGATATAGAGTCTGTACAAGGGACGTACTTTCTATACTGTCACTGCTCAAAGAAGTGGGAGCCAAAACAAAAATAAAGAAATTCAACTGTCTTAGCTCACGTTGTTGGAGCAAAAACCACAGACTTTGTGTCTCAGAAATAAACATGTATTTCTTGCAGTTTCACAGACTGAGTCCAGATTCAATATTTTGTTTGATTTAGTATCTTGATGAATTCAATTTCCTGATGAAGACCTCCTTATTCTATCTCCACAAGGCAGGAGTGGAAGGAAGGAGGGAGGGAAGGAGAGAAAGGAGGGGAGCTCAGGTTTCTCTTGTTCTAAGAAAAGTATTTCGATCCTAGAACTACCCCCATAACTTCTTCTAATGCAAAGGACTCCTTTTCCAATCACATCACAATAAGAACAGGGCTGAAACAAGTACATGGTGAGGGGTAGAATCACATAGGACACAGCACTGGTGTTAGAATATGAAAGTATGACAAAAAGGGACAGGAAAAAATGAAAAAAAATTCTGCTGCCTTTTAAAAAAATTTTATTTAAAGAGAAAAAACAAAACAAAACAAAACAGAATAAAGGGTAGCAACAATACAGAATTCCAAGGAAAAAAGGAAAAGAACAACAACAAAAAACCCTAAGAAATTATTACTTGACAAATTACATACTGACTTCTTGGAAATAGTTGTTCAAATTACAAAGTTAAACCATATAAAGTAGACATTCAAACAGTGAGACTGTTAACAGTTCTGCTCCACGATCTGACAAAAAAAGCAATATGGTCATCCATCTTACCCACTCAAATATACATGCAATTATATCAAAAGGGTAAAATTAAACACAACAAAACAGAACAAAGCAGATAACAAGAAAGTAATGTAAGAAACATAAATTTGAAAACTAGACAATCAGAGATATTCACTCTCTATCACATTGACTCTTGTTTTCTTCCAAATAGTTGTCCATATTGTCACATACAGGGAATTCACATGAAACAACATAGTATGGAATTGATCTGAGCAGGATGAGGAGGGCATTTCAGGTCTTCAAGACCAGACATTAGGGAAGCCAAGAATGGCTGTCATAGTGTCTCGCATTCTCCTCAAAACAGCTGTCCATACCTTCATGTGTGTTGAACTTAAACAAGACAAAGCAAGCTAAAATCACTTTGAACAAAGAGTGATAGTTTTGCTGGATTTCACATCATGACATTATGGAATCAGCACTGGGTACTACTGTAGTGTCTCTTTTTCTTCAAAGTAGTTGTTTCTGCTGCCTTTTGAGAAAGGCTTTGTGGGGATCTCTATCTTCAGCAGAAAGCTAACTTTCATTTAGATCACAAAGTCAAAGGAAATTCCTTAAGAAACTGCTGATAAGGATGGTTTTGATGAGGATTCTGTTTTCAAATGGTGCAGTGAATATTGATGCTTTCACTTCTAAGGGACTCTGGCCAATTTGCCTTGAAAGTTCTTCATGAGTCAAGAGTGAAAAGGATTCTGATGCTCTCTCATTAGGCTTCCACTTGTGTTTCTTTCAGAAAGATGTTTGTTGAGGACTCTAAAGGCTAATAGGGTGCTAAATCCTGGCACTCAGAACTTAGTGACCAGTGCGGAATCACATGGCTAATTGAAAAGCATGTTTGGCCAATAAGAATAATTACTTGAACCTTTAATAGCAATTAGTGAAGCAATTTTTCCCTGAGCAGGGAGCATTTAAATCCTTTAGAATTTCCCCCCAAAGTATTTCTTTAAAGAAATAATGTGATTTGATGGGCATTTTAGATATTTTACTCATTAATTATAACAGAGTTAAGCTATTTTGTTCTAAGGGGTTGCTTCACAATAGCTCATTTATAACCCTAGAAGATACACAAATGATAGTAGGGCCATGCTACCCATACACATGGTGTCTCTCACAGGTGACAATTACATAACTGCAAATAAAACCGATTTTCGTGTTATAGAAGACAGTAGAAGCCGGTAGATGGAACAAAAACAGTTATTCCCAGATTTTAGTGCATGTTTTAAATCATTTCCATGGGAACGAACATTTGGCACACAGGCCACTGTTATGAAAAACACTTAGAAGGCAGCTTTTACCAAGCCAGATGGTTAATTTGTAATGGGGGAATATAACAAGGAGGAACTGGGTTATATAACCCCTGAAAATGCTTGATAATAGATTCAAGTGGACTCAATCACTGGGCTCCCTTCCAATCTTCTGTCAAAGCTACTATCTGTGGCAATAACGTTATCAACCACAGGAGGAAGCATCACTAATTGCAAAGTGTCTAGAAAGGTAAAAACTGCAATTTTGAAGAAGTCTAAGTAAATATTTCTTGATGGATCAAGATAGTGTGAGGCATAATCCTTAGGTAATCTAAATAAAGTTATGCAAAGGAAGTAGCAAGGCAGAGGAGGAAAATGTATTGGCTTAAGTACCCTGAACAATTAGAATAAAAGTAATTATCCAGATTAGTTGTCAGTATACCTTGAAGCCAGCATAGTGGAATGTCGCTTTGCATTGCGCAGAGTCACAGCATTCTCTGGTTTCAGTGATAAAAGGAACTCTAGAGAGTCCACGAGCTACTCAAAGGCACACAGCAAGTTATTGAAGCAGCTGGTACAGGCACACTGGGATTAAGACTTAAGACAATCATTGCAATGAGATTCCTCTGGACACATTGCTTCCCTTAAGCAAGTGCTAGAACCTATTCTCTAGGGAAATGCTTGCAATAACAATTTCCCATTATCTCCTGCTACTTTCTCATGGGACACCTTAATCTTGCCTTATCTATAGCCACATGGTTGGTCCCAGAGTTTACACTGAAATATGACCTCATCTTCACCTTCCTAGAGAGCAAAGTTGAAGTTTTAATATGAAGCAATAAATTTTTAAGTTTAAAAAACACAGGCACATAAATGTATACATCATGATTACTAAATGGAAGCAAGCTCTCTTTTTCTTGAGTTTTTTTTTAACTACAATTTTAAATTTGCTGTGACCTTAAGAAATCAGTGTATCTACACTTTAGTTCTGAGTTTAAAATGAGTTTCATCTTGGTTATCTGAAAAGAGCATTATGAATCTAATCAATCCTTTAATTATGAGAGAGTCTATTACAACAAAACCAATTTCACAAGAAGAAACACAGTGCATGCAAGCTTCATTAACTTGTGCATTTTTGCTTTTATCTGTCTTTATTCATAATTTATTGATTTTATTAAAATAGTTAATCATAACCATATTTTAGTAAAAATGAAAGGAAAAGAACATGATGCTTAGTGAATAAATTAATTATACTTGATGGACAACAAAACACCCGAAATTACTCAGAAGGTTCTAAGTCATATTAGAAATGTGTTTAGAAATGTGAAAAAGCTAAGTACTCTTACATTTCCGATACAAATTCATTTACTTCAAACATATTTTAAGAGTAGACTTCTGATTCCCTTTCTTCCCATTGAGGAAATAATTGTCTGCAAATGTCACCCACATCCTCATCGTATTACCTTGAATGATTATAATACAAGTGAAAAAGCCCACTTTTCACTAGCTTGGCTCTTAGGGAAGGAAGTTTAATTTGTAATCAGTTTTTCTGTCTATTAATTGGAAGGAAACACTTTGAATCACTACCTAAACTCATTTAATCCACCAACAAGACAACTTTATCCCTATGATTGTCTATAGGGTGCAATAGAACTGGGCCAAACACCATCCCTTGTTCATCACTAAATTTTCTCTACGGAATTTCCGGGAACATTCCAGCACAGCAGGTATTTTTCTGTGCCTCCAGCTACAATTTAATGAAGAAAACTGGCATGATAGATTGTGCTTGGGAGAAAGCATCAACACAATATTCAAAAGTGGCTCCTAAATGCTGTGCGAAGGTATCTTGGACTTCACGCCCCTTGTCTTTGCTCCATGGAAACAGTAAGATGTAAAGGATACAGTTTGATCTCAGAATTCCCATACCCTCAAATTTGGCTGCAAAGAGTGCTATGCTAGTAATTTTATAAATATATAATAGTTTCCATAAAGGATATTAATTATTCATAAACATACTGTGCCACCTTCCCTCGGTTCTGTGCCGATTGCTGATATGCTTGGTGATACCGTCAGGATTTCAGGTGGAAGGTCTCTGAGCACCAGGCAGCCAGTTGCAAAGAGGTGTATGAGCTCCAAGGAGTTCCCCTCTTGGTGTTAAATGACCTTGTACTTGCCTTATTGTAGCATATCTATCACTCTCCCAGTTCTGTACACAAGACTCTACTATTCCTGGACCCTGTTCAAGAGCAACCTCCAATGCCAACACAGGCATATTACTCTCTGCACAAGAATTCTTACAAAAGTAGTGCTCCTCAGACTTACATGCTCTCCCTTCCAAATTGGGTATCCTGCACATATGCCTTCTTTTTGGAATTTACCTTGGGCTGTCACTCATTCTTATGTTCCTTTCCTGAAGCAATCAGGGACCTCAATCAGGGACTTGATGATTGTATCTTTGTTATGAGATTACTGAAGCAGCAGTAGTCTCTAACAGGAGTACACAAAGGAAACCTCCAACCCACCAGTGCCTACATATGAGTCTTTTTAAAATGCACTTCCGTATATGGAGACTTATATAGGACCTAGGTGTGAGGTAAGAAGAAATATGCTCTGCTTTATTTCTGCTATGTGTTGCTGCATGCAGCTAGGATATGAGCAAGTGATTCAACTGAATGATAATTGTTGCTTGGAGCAGGGCTGTAACATTGTAGATGGAAAGAGAAATGGTAAGAATCTGGAAATAGTTGATGGTGGGCATAGCACGAATAACAAATGGATTAATGTGAAACATGAGGAGTCAAGAATAACTACTAAGTGTATACCTGAACTACTGGAAGGAAGGAGTAGTCAATTTTTGTGCTGTAAGAGACATAGGAATGGAAGATTTATGGAAAAATGTTAAATGCTCTTTGTCTACACAGTGTGAATTTATTCATAAGTCTGGATGATGACAGGAAACAATTGAATGAGTGTTAGTAACCAAAGAATGAAAGACTGGACCCTGAAGTACTGTTACATGAAAAGATTGAAAATCAATGCAAGACTCGAAATAAGATACTGAAAATGAAGTTGAGGGTAGTAGTGCACATGTATAATGTTGACACTTCCAGAGGATAAAGCAGGGAAAACATGTTAGAATCCAGCATGGGCAACTTAGAAATTTAGTAAGACCCTGTCTTGAAATAACAGCAATAATAATAATTATGACAGTGGCCAGGGGTATTGGTCAGTTTGAAGGCTCTGGGTTCAATCCCTAGTAGTGTAAAAAAGGAGAGAGACAACAAAGTGGACACATTGATATGACAGAGGGTGAAGCTTGTATGTCACCCTGGACCCCAAGTAAATGCAGTGTATCTACAAAGGACAGACTGATAAAATGAGTAAAATGCTGCTGACAGGTCATATAAGATTAAACTGAGAAACTATCTATGATTTTAAAAATGTTGCAGCCACTGCTGATTTAGTGAGAACAATTGTGGTGAATTGATAGAGGCAAGAGTCTGACTGAAAAATGGATTAAGAAAAATGAGAGATGAATAATCAGAGGTAAGAAATATGGGTACTTGCTCCAAGTTTTGTTGCCAAGAATAAAGAAATGAGACAGAAACTGCAAGGCGATCAAGAAAAGTACTGAACGTGTTTATGAATTATGATGGAAGAAATATTAGAATTGTTCTTGCCTTGGTATGAGTGCCTGTGTAGAAAGTGAAATATCAATGGTATGTTGGATTGAAGCATTGAGAATCCAGTATTCAGGTGGTGAAATATATAGAACCACAGAAATTGGCTCATATAAAATAGATTGGCAAATATCATAGAACATACTGTGGTTCTTTTCTGACTGATTCAGTTTGCTCATTGTGATACTAAGTAAGTACATCCCCTGAACATTAAGTTGTAGGAGGAAGAAAATTGGGAAGTAGAGTACAAAGTCAAATGTATGAAATACTGTTTTAAAAGAGAAGAGTTAATTGACTAGAGAGCTACAAAACTATATCTTCATTGAAAAGGAGAGAACAGTGTAAACCTAGATTAGAACCCAGAACCATTTATACTGCATGTTTTTATGAAAGAGGTGTGCTAATATCTATTTGCTTCTTTATTTGTATGAATATTTTGGTTTATGTCTTAAGTTTTAAAAACTAATTCAAGGAAACAATACTGATTATATGAGAACAAAAAGTGACAGATGACCAAATACACTGTGAAAATGGGCAACCGATAAAACTCTTACATAAAACTTTTTAATGACATAGTAAATGTTAATTTTCTAATATTCTGAGAAAGGAGAAGCCTAACAGTCTACTGCTGAGTGAAAAAGGCTACACAACAACACAAGTTATATAAGTATAAAAATAGAACAAAAATAGAAAAAGGAGTCAAAGATGTAATATAAGTACCTCAAAATATAATCAATCACCATTTTCAGGGATAGCATTGCAGGTTTTTTCCTTTTGATCTGTCCTCTGCTGTACTACACATATTTATTTGAATATTGAAAAAAATGATAAAGCAGTCTTTATAAAAGAAGGCCATGATGTTCCCAGAGAATCCAACAATTACTTGGAGATGATGAAATGGTACCTAGATGGTGAGTGTTTGAGTCAAAATTTGTAGATCAATGTTACTCAAAGTGTAGTCATTGAACCATCTGCATCTGAAGTACTTTGGATAGAATTCTTGAATCAAAATCTCAAAATATGAAGTTCAGGAATCTGTATTTTATGTAAATGTTCTACGAAAGTTCCTTTCTGCTTTCCAAACCTCATAGATCTATTTCTCTGTACTAGGATTTCCCCGTGATGCTTTACATATAATCGAGAACCAAAAGCATCTTTGTTCAAATCCATATTCCTCTTCTGTTACAGACTAGATTCATCTCTTACTTGAAATAATGATCTCAACCCACTGTTTCTGTTTTCACACCTATTTCTCCATCTTAAATCCACTACTATTTCTTTTCTCTCCACTACTCTACTGAATGACCAATGCCATCCATGTTGACTAAGCCAAAGGAAACTTTTCTATCTCTAACTTGATTTACTGCTTGGAAGTATATGATAGACACCCCTGAACTCTCTCTGGAAAGGACTTGATGACTTTGTGTCTCATGTCTTACCATTTTAACTGCTTTCTTATTCTCTCATAGTTCCATTCTCTTCTGTTCAACCATATGATGTTCCTACTGAAGTTAAATTACCTCCCATATATATTAGTAACTCTCAACTTTACATCCCTATATACATTAGTGACTTGACTGACACTGTATGTTTCCTGGTATATTCTTTAGAATGAGCTAGCATAGAAGAGTAATGTATGGGATATAGACAAAGAAAGACTAAACATGAACTGTTCATTGTTGAATAGGTTGGATGCATGTATGTCACTAACCTATATTGTTCTTTCTAGATTTGTAAATAGAATTTTTCATGACATGAAATAAAGATATATCTCTGGTTTGCAAATTTATTCTCAGCTCAATTACCTATATCTAACTGCTCACTGCAATTCACATTTCCTACCAGAATATTACAATAAATATAATTTTAAAATGCTTATTTATTTAATATATAACAAGTAGTACTTCTAATCATCTTCTAAGTATTGTCTAAGCATTCCATTGAAGAACTCTATGAAGTCGCTATTCTTCAGATTTAGACATAAAAGGTCCCCCTGAAATCCCATGGACACGGAGGTGAGGTTTTTGGAAAGTGAGTGCATCATGGGGCACTGCACTTATCAGTTGATTAATTCATTAATGAGTTCATAGATGAATATGCTTTTAGGTCATGATCTGAAGATAGTTCATTGTGGTGTGACCTAGAAAGGTGAATTCTTGTCCCCGGTGCAGTTATGGTGGTAGCTATTGCAGCTGCTGCTTCTCCTGCTCTCTCTCTCTCTCTCTCTCTCTCTCTCTCTCTCTCCCATTTATCTCGCTTTTTCTCTCTCTTTCTCTGTTTCCTGGTCACCATAAAGTGAAATCTTTTCTTCTCCGCCATTTTTGCCATATTCTTTCTGCCTTGGAACCAGAGATCTGTGGACTGACAACACTAAAACTGTGAGCCCAAATAAGCCTCTCCTCCTTTAATTTGTGGGTGTCAGATATTTTGTCTGAACCACAGGAACGTGGCTAGTACACCACTGTTATTTATGTTTTGCAAATGAAGAATTTAAAGAAAAACCGATACATAATTTCTCTTGGGTCACACAAGTGGCTGATCCAAATTTAAGAGACCAGATTTAAGTTGTTTGTGGCAAACTCCAACTCAAGTATCTCAAAGGTACTTTAAGTTCAACATATACGAGATCAAACATAATCTCTTCTTTCTTCTTTTTTTGAAGTATTTATTTCTTTGAAAATTACTTCCATTTATGCAATTGTGAAAGTCAGAAACCTAAATGTCAGCTGTGATATTTGCATTCTCACTTTATGATACATATTTCATCTCCCAATTAGCTACAAAATTGATTGGGTTTGCTGTTTATCAACTTATCTATCTGTCTGTCTGTCTGCTATCTATCCAGGCATCCATATATGTATCTAATCTAACATACTCCTACATATTTTCAAATTTTCACCACTACAATTCATGATCAAACTAATGTTAGCTATTTTCTCCACCATTGTGGCTTACTTGTCAAAATAAAAATTTGTTTACACAATGACCCGAGGAACATATAAACACTTCAAAGCTCCTAAAATGAGGTTATATGTTAGAATGAATTTGCTAATGTAGTCACAAATGATCTGCATCACCTTATTCCTGTGTACATTTCCATTCATTCCTCACCCTCATGCTACGCTTAGCCTGGCTTCCTTTAAGCCCATAATGCACAATGGTTTCATGAAACAGTTCTTTCTCCATCTTCTTGCCTCATCTAAAATGATCTCTGCACTCCAGTCTTTGCCTGGTGATTCCATTGTATCTTTAAGTTCTTAAGGCAAGTCACTTCTTTCACCTCCCAGTATAAGTCAGTACTTTTCTTTACATGCACTTGTAGAAGCACATTACCTCAAACACTAGTCACCTATTTGTGTGATTATGTGTCTTTCTCTTCACTAAGACTCTCAGGTGCATGACATCAAGCACGATATGTGCCACACAGTAGGTACTCAAAAAGATTTTGCATTACAAAACTGAGTGAGTGAATGTATTAATGACATTATCTTTACACATTAAATTTTGAACATCCTTATTGGAACAATGCTATTCATTGTAATTATTTGCTTCCTTATTTCTTAACATGATTAATACTGTGAATGTCTTAGGTAAATTTAAAATATTACTAATTTATTTTAATTTATATACTTAATTTTGATAGAAGAAAATCTATTTTCAGAAGTCTTTCAATATCTAGCAGAGAAGAGAATAAGTATGTATATATGTATATATCCTGTTTGGGCAGGCCCAGAGAACAGAAGGAACACCATGGACACAGGAGGAACTCAAATAAGGCATACAGATAGACAAGTGAGGCTAATGGTGTGAAAAGTCTGAAGCAACAATAACAATACAAGCCAAAAATGTCTTAGACTTCTGTGGGACAAACAAGCAGCCCATAAAGAATCCAGGACATAGTAACTAGTCTTTTCTTCACAATTATTGTCACTTCATTCCTTTTCCTTTCCTTCTTCATCTTTTTTTCTTTCTTTGTTTTTCTTCCTTTCTTTGTTTTGCTCTTTGTCTATTTTATAAAAACCAGGGGAGAACTTTCATCACAGGAAACAAGTCACAACCACCAAACTCAGAGGTCAAGTTCAGATAATCTCTCAAATATTCCTTCCTTCTTTCTTTTCTACTCCCTTCTCTAGCTTTGCAATATTTTCATGGTAATCTTTTGTTCACCAGCCTTGTTTCTACTTCCTTATCAGGTTATTTTTTTTAATACACTATCATCGCCAAATTTCCCCACCACAGGGTAAAACCACACTAACAAGGGCAAACACTGTGCATATGAACTCCTAATTTAAGATCAGTTGTTATATAACTGTAGACTCTGATCCTATGGTCTAAAGTACAAAATCAATAGATACCAGAGTTTGGAAGTTTCTAAATTGTGCTTGATGCTACAGTTATTACTAATTTTTCTACTTTAGATAGGATGTCATATATGTTATAATCAGTTGTTCTCTCTCCTCTAAAAATACTAGGAAACCCTGGGGTAATAAACTCACCAGTGTTACACCAAAGGACCTGGCACTGAGCCAAACAAATGTAAACTGCCCATTCTTAGTTAATTGGGAAGATAGGATCTTGAAACAGACACAAACCAAGAATCTCCTACACACGGAAGACAACCCTGAAGAAAAGAATTTTCTTAGAGATGCCTTTCTAGTAGTGATACAGCTACCTATAACAAAAATTCACAAGGATCATCACAGAAAAAATACATCCTTTGAAACAGAAAATGTAAGACCAAAAACAGTGCTGTCTCAGATCTCCAACGCATCCAGAACAAGTCCAGAAGACACTGGCATGAAGAAATTGAAAGATACACAATTGAAATTTCTGAAATGATAGCATGCAAAGAAATGAATCCATGTCTACCATTGATTTTATTGTGTGTGATAGTATTAAAAGCTATTTTGAAGAACATGAGAGACATTATAGTAGCCATTGTTGATTTCCTGTTGCTTTGTTTTGAAGTCTTGTATTGCTTGCATTGTTCTATTCTAAGTCACTTTGTTCTGTTTTCCTTTCTTTACTTTAAAATAAAAAATAGACAAACAAATCTGTGAAGGCATAGAAAAAAATTTGATCAGAAATATTCTCAGGGAAAAAAGTCAACATTTATAAAGGAACTGCTCAGCAAATCAATAGTAGAGATAGACAAAAAAATAGATGATGATAGGAACTGAATAGAAACAGTATATCATCAATATAGGAAAGAAATAGAATACCTGAAACAAACTCAGACAGATATCCAGGAAATTAAAAATTTCTTTGAAAGCTGGCAAAACCACTTGACTGAAACTAAAGGCAGATTTTCAAACCTAGAAGACAGGATCATGACTAACAATCACAAAAAGATCCTTAATAATAACAAAATATCAGTAATTAACAATTCAATAGCTTCAAGATGATGCAAAGAAAAAGAGTATAAGAATAATTGGAGTCAATAAAATAGCAAGAATCAACACAAAGGACACAAAATAACTCTTTGCAACAGTTATAGTAGTAAATTTCTCCAGCATAAAAAAGAATTTGACATAAATTGAAGAATATAGAAATCCAATTAGACATAGCAAAAATAAATCTACACTCAGACATATAATAATCAAGATCCCAGAAATTCAGCACAAGAACAGAATATTAAAAGATATTAAAGAAAGCAAACAGAGCATCTACAAAGGAAAACCCATCCAGAATTATGGCAGACTTCTCAACAAAAACTCTTCAATCAAGAAGAGCTTGGGGTAAAGTATTTAAAGTCCTGAAAGAAAAAAAGCTGACACAGATTGATGTATCCTGCAAAACTGACCTTCAAAATTAATGAAGAAATAAGATACTACCATGACAAAGAAAAACTGAAGAAATTTGTGACTTCCAAACACTATCAATTATACTGAAAGATATCCTAGACAAAGATGAAAATGACCACAATTCCAAAAACAGAAGGAAGCCATCACTCAGGGAAAGCAATTAAAAAGAGGGGAAATTTAGAGAACCAATAGCAGGAAAATAACATGACAAATATAAGCCAATACATATTAGTTATAACCATCAATGTAAATGGCCTCCAACAGATTGGAAGAATGTGTCAATAAAAAAATCTAACAATATGCTGGATACAAGAAAAACATTTAACTCAAAAAGAAATTCATATTCTGAAAGTCAAAGGATGGAAATCAATACTCTATGCAACCAGAAGCCAGTACAAAGCAGGGGTAGCTATTCTGCTTTCACACAATATGATCTTCAAACCAGAAATTATCAAAAGAGATAAAGAAGGTCGCTATACAATTGTTAGGGGAAAATGGAACAGACAGCAATCATAAATATATTTCCCAAATATGCGAGCATTCAACTATTTAACAGAAATATTAAAAATGAAAAACTCAAATAAGCAATAAAACAATTGTAATGGGCAAGCTTAATACTCTATTGTCACAGAGAGATAGATCAACTAGACCACTTATAGAGTGTTCCACTTGACAAAATTAGAACACATATTATTCTCAGCTGCCCATGGTACATTATCTAAACTAGACCATATACTAGCCCATTGAAATTGCTTAAGTAAATGTGAAGGAATTGAAATTATCTTACACATATTATTCAATCATAGTGCAATTAATTTGAAAATTAATGGAAAAAAGAAACCACAAAACTCCATAAACATATAGAAATTAAATAACACAATCCTGAAAATCCAATGGGTCACAGATGAAATTAAAGAAGAAATTAAACAAAATCAACATTCAAACAAAAATGCAAATAGACATTACCAGAATCTGTGGGATAGAATTAAAGCAGTACTGAAAGAAAATTTCCAGCAGTGAATTCTCATATCAGGAAGACAGAATGAGCACAAATAAACAACCTAATGATAGACATCAAGATTCTAGAAAAAAAAAACCAGCAAGTCAAACCCAAAGCCCAAAGAAGAAAATAAAAAAGGTGACAGAAGAAATTAATGCAATTGATACCAAGAAAGTGTTGCAAAGGGTTAATAGATAAAAGAATCCATTCTTTGAAAAATAAAGTTTATATACCCCTAGCCATCATTATCTAAAAAAGGAAAGAAAAAAACTCAAATACATGCAATAAGGAATGAAAAGGGTGAAATCACTACAGTTCCTGAGGAATACCTACTTATAAAATCTTTAAGCATATGAAATAGAAAGCATAGAAAAAAATACACATATTACTAGAAATTTATGAATTGCCAAAGCTGAATCAAGATATAAAAGTTTTGAATAACCCAGTATCAGTTAATGAAATTGAAACTGGAATTTAAAACTTACAAACAAAGAAAATTACAGGTCCTGATGAAGTTACTGCTGAATTCTACAAGAAATTCAGAAAAGATTTACAGCCAATAATTCTTAAAATTTTAATGAAATTGAAAGTGAAGCAATGCTCCCTAACTCATTCCTGGTAGCAAATAGTACTCTGATACCAGAACAAGAGAAGATCCAACCAAAAAAGAGAACCACAGACCAGTCTCCCTAATAAACATAGATGAAAAAATCCTCAATAAGATTTTAGCAAACAGAGTGCGGCAGATCATCAAGAAGTTTACATACCATGACCAAATGGGACTCATCCCAGGAAGGCAAGGATAAATCAACATATGTAAATCAATAAATGTGATACACCTCATCAACAGAGCCAAAGACAAAATTCACATGATCATCTCAACAGAGGCAGGAAAAGCTTTTGATGAAGTCCAACACTCATTCATAATGAAAACCTTACACAAAATCAGAAAAGGTGATTTTTACCTCAATCAGATAAAAGCCAACTATGACAAATCCAAAGCACACATAATATTAAATGGAAAAACACTGAAAGCTTTCAAATGAAAATCAGGAATAAGACAAGGTTGTCCACTATCATCACTCTTATTCAACATAGTTCTGGAAACAGTAGCCAGAGAGTCAAACAATAGATAGAAAAACAGGAATGAGGATAGGTTAGCAAGAAGTTAATCTATCATTATTCACAGATGACATGATACTGTACATGGAAGACCCCAAAAACACCACCAAAAGACTTACAGAACTAATAACCATATTCAGTAGTGTAGCTGGATACAAAGTCAGCACTCAAAAATCAATAGTACTCTTTTACACAAACAACAAATTCACTGAGATACAAATTAAGGAAATCACATCCTTCAAAATAGAGTCCAAAAATACTTAGAAATTAATCTAACAAAGAATGTAAAAGATCTACACATTGAAATGTACAGCACTCTGAAAAAAGAGAAGAGGATATCAGAAAATGAAAATATATACCCTGCCCATGAACAGAAAGAACCAACATTGTGAAAATGGCAATAGCCTCAAAATTATTATACAAATTTAATGAAATCCCCATCAAAATATGATTAACATACCTAACAGATTTAGAAAAAAGTCATAAAACTGATCTAGAACCAGAGGCAATCTGAAACAGAAAGTGCAAATCTGACAACAGCATAAGGAATGAGACATCAAAATCCCTGACTTGAAAGTGTACTACAAAGCTACTGTAGTAAAATCAGCATGGTGCTAGCAAAAAATAGCATAAATAAATAAAATTCAAACAGATTTGAGGATTAATGGAACAGAGAAGAAATGTAGACACAACTACAAATACATTCACTCACCTTATCTTTGATAAAGGAGCAAAACATGTTCACTGGAAGAAAATTAGCCTCTTTAATAAATACGGCAGAATAAACTAGCTTTCCACATGCTGAAGATTAAAACCCTAGACCTATGTCTATCACCATTCGCTAACCTAAAGTCAAAATGGATAAAAGATCTAAATTTTAAGATAGAAATACTAAACCTAGTGGAAGAAAGATCAGGTAGAAATTGTGAAAACATAAAAGTGGGCAGAGTTCCTGAACAAAAACCAAACTGTGTGGGGAAGTACTTCCAAGTATTGACAACTGTGATATCATCTTATTAAAGTATTGCATATCAAAGGAAACCACCAACAGAGAGAAAAAATCCAAAAAGTGGGAAAAGATTTTTGCCAACCGTTCCACAGGAAAAAAGACTTATATCTAAAACATATAAAGAATCTTAAAACAAAGACCCCAAATTCAAAGACCTTATCCAAAAATGGGTATTTGCAGTGAATATACACTTCTCAGATGAAGAAATACAACTAGCAAATAAATACAGCAAAAAGAGTTCAACGCCATTGGTCATTTGAGAAATGCAAATTAAAACAACACTAATATTCCATCTCACTCCACAAAGACTGGCTTTCATCTAGAAATCAGCCAATAAAAAATGCTGGTGGAGGTGAGGGAAAACTTCTTCATTGTGGTTGGCAGTGCAGATGGTGCAAGCAATGTAGAAATTGGTATGGGATTTCTTCAAAAATAAGATCCAAAAATGTGCATTAGATATTGTGAAATTGAAAGGGAAAGAATGATCAAAAGGAAAAATCACCTGGGATAGGGGATAGGAGAAAATAAAGAAGAGAAAGAAATATACATACATGTAATCATATGTATATGTATATATATATATATATATATGAATGATGCATAATTATACTACTAATCTCTTTTAGCTCAACAGACATGTGTATGCCTTCTTTGTTTGATTATTTTTATGCCTACATCTTATAATCCAAACAATTACTTTGAAGAATGCAATACACAGTATATTAACTATTTTTAATCTCCTATTATTTTATTTTGAATTTCTGTTCTTTTTTCATTTTAAAAGGGAAAAAAAAAGCTATGATTAGAGGTCCCACTCAACCCAAAAATTCCCCTCCTGGATATTTTCCCAGAATTAAAAGCATCATACCACAGTGATATATGTGCACTTGTGTTTACAGCAGCACAACTTGTAATAGCCTAATCTTGGAAACAACCAAAATGCTCATCAACTAAGGAAAAAAATGTGGTATTTTTATATAGTGGAGTATTACTCAGCTACAAATAATGCAACTGGAGAACACACTCATAACTGCAATAATTCAAACTCATGTGTGAAAACATAGTAGTGATTCCCTAGTGTAATACACTGTAAAAGTAAATGAAGTCCAAAATCTAAAATACATATTCTGAGAGGAAAAGAAACTACTCAAAAATAAAGAACAATTGAGCTGAATGAAAAGCTAAATGAAGAAATGAATGATAGAAAAGAATATATGATAATGTAGTTGTCTTGGTTAATTTTCTCTCTTTGGTGGGGTAAAATACTTGACACCCAAAATGAAGGGAGGAAAGGTTTATTTAGCTTACAGTTTCTAGGGTTTCTTTCCATAGTCAGCTGGCTCCAAGGCAAAGTGAGGTGGCTGAGGGTCAACCATTCATGGCAGGTGTGGTAGCTAAAACGTATAAACATTGTTGCTTCTCTGGTTGACAAACAACCAGAGAAAAAGGGCAAAGGGAAGAGCACACTTCCTTCCCTCCCTTTTGTATGCAGGCTACTACCCATAAGCGGGTGCAGCACTCACACTGACAATGGTAGCACTTCACAAATGCTAGACCTAGCCACCTTCAAAAGGCCCAGCCCCCATGACAGCTTGAAGCTTTGGGGGGGTGACATTTATATGCAAGTCATAACAATAGTTAAGATAGTTATACTATTGATTTCTTTTAGTTCACTGAAGAAAATTTTTGATTAATTATGCATCCCTATATTTTATAATCTGAATAACTACTTCGAAGATAACAATAGGCAATATACTGACCGTTGTTAATTTCCTATTATCTTGTTTTGAAATTTCATAGCTTTTTTATCATTGTTTTCATATATATATATATATATATATATATATATAATTCAGTGCATTATAAATAGTTATACTTGCTTTGAAATTTTTTGGTAATTTTATGATCATATGCCCAAATAATGCAGTTGGATTTTAAGTGAATTATGGGAAAAATTTCTCCTCTAGAGAAATGTGCATGTTAGAACACCCCAAGACGTGCAAGGTATATTCGAACAAATGTTATTCATCTAAGCCAAAACCTTTAAACTATTTAAACTTCACAAACAGTGGAAATATTAAATTGCAGTGCATGCCTTACAATGAACTATAAGGAAGCAATTAGAATGACAAAAATCTTGTACATATCAATGTGCATAAACCTCATAAAGGTATGTCACAAGTACTATATATAAAATATTTTGATTCTTGAAGATCTAAAACAGGTAAATCTAAATCATAATATTTAGACATACAACCACAAGTAGGACTACAAAGAAAATAAAGAAGCTTATTGCAAAATTCACAATAGAATATTTCTAAGTGTTAAAATCTCCAGAGGAAGAAGAGATTTATGTCTTGTGAGGGTCTCATGAGAGACTGAGAAGTTACCAATGCACTGTTTTGTTCTAATTCATGATGACTATACAGCTGTTTATTTTATAGTATTTATTAAAGCAAAAGTTGAGGCCCATGTACATTTCTGTATTGTATCATACTGAATCATATACAAATTACATAAATATTGTTGGTTAGTGGATATGGATAACAATCTTATGATATGCTCAAACATGCAATCAAATTGTAGAACCAAAGGCTGCATTGACCTACTACCTTGCCAAACCTTAGGCCTCTTTTTATGATCCCCAAGCTACTTTGTTATCATTCACTCATTCATTCATCTGATCATTTATTCATTTATACAGATATTAAAACTGAGAGAGCCCTGGGAGACACCTTAGCACAAGCCCCTTATTTATTGTGCATAGGAATTAAGCTCCAAAAATAAAATTGGCTTTCCCAAGGTCAGAAATATAGGAAAAAACAATTATTTTCACTGTAAATATTTAGAGATAGTTGTTATAGCAAAAGCTGTTAGCTTTCCCCTGATATCAGTTATTTTTTTCTACAGTAATAGAATTTTTATTGGAGCACATGGTCACCCAGATTGAGACTAAATTTTACAGCCTTCCTCATAGTTAGATGTGACCATGTAATGAATTTCCGACAAGACAAAATATATGTAAATGTCGTATCTTGTAGCTGCTTAAAAGAACTTATTGTAAGGGACAGCTGGGACACCTGTGTTACCCTTATTCTTCTTAACTGTTTTGCCCTTGTGTTGTCTGGAATGAATATGCCACTATTATGACCTATAAAGTTACAAAAAGACACAGTGTTGAGCTGCAAGAAGACCTAATTCCTGAGGAACTCATGGATGAAAACTGTGAGGTTAAGCAGGGTCTGCCTGCTCCAGGAACGTGGCAAAGAAATAAAAAATTTCCACAACATTTCTATTACTGTCCTTTTCATTTTCCTCTTACTTGTAGTCAAGCTAAACCATACTGATATCAATGTTAAGTATTTATTGATTTAAATTAATTTGGCTGGATTTTTAGCACATGGGGTCATGTTCTTTCTCCCACAATACAATGCAGTTTTTCACACACTCTCCTAAAATAACAAATTCCAAACTCCATATCCTAAATCAAGTCTGGTTTTGGTACCTGTTCTCGATTTCTGTTATCACCATCGAATATGGAGAGGATAAGACACTTTAATTTAAAAGCATGACCTAAAACCCAGCACCAAACTCATAAATAACTTCATGGTACACATGAAAGATGTGCTGATGATTGAAAGATAGGCTAAATTACTGTAAATAAATCCACAAAACTTAGCTGATATCTTCTCAGATATTGTTTTCAATAAAAAGAGTTCTAAGAAACCTGAATTGTTGAGGTTGCAGTAGTTATGTGCAATATATCTTAACTGGAAGACTATTATCAGGCTCTTAAACACTTTCTTGTAAGTGCTTCAAGCTTTTAAGGTGAATGTATTCTATAAATAAAAATGTCATTAAGGTAGTTACCAAACAAACATGAAAATGAATGCATACTAACATTTATCTTAGACTTGGTTTAGTAAATGATATTTGAAAATCAGAAATCAGTTGTATATAGCAAAAAGTATCCATGTCTCAGGATGAAAGATAAAAGACTTCAAAAGTGAATGTGGACAATGAAATAGAGAAAATGGTTATTTGCAAACACAAGAACATCTTACACCTTTGTCCTTTTTTGTGTGGGAGTTTTCCTACAAAACAGTTGCATGCTCTATAAGGATACAGAGCTTCCACTGATAGATAAAAATGTACAGAAGACAGTCACCTTTTAAGTCACTCAAGTTTCATCTCTAGGAAAAGTATCAAATAGGTGGGATGCAGTATGAGCTAGTAAGGTTTTACATACATTTTGCTTAAAATGTAGATTTCAGAAGGTTTGCATCAGGAGCTTCCTCGTGGATGTCAGTCAAGGGTCCCTAGCAGACATAATGAAGGTTATTAAACAACTGCGGCGATGTACTGATTCAGCCTCAACCTGTCAGGAAGGAAGGGGAAATTAATAAAAAAAATGAACATAAAACAAGGCTGGTGTCATGGTTTATGTCGGTGGCCCCCAGGCCTCATGTATTTGCATTGTGCATTTGTGATTGGTTCATTGTTTAGTGCTTGGATTGGTGGTGTCAGTGCTACACCCACATAGGGGGTGGAACCAGGATGTGATGTAATGTCAGGAAGAAGGTGTGTCCTCTCTTGCCAGTTTCCACCTTGCTGTTTGCAGCTGCCATGAACCGTGGCCCTGCCATGCTACCCTGTATTGGAGCCAACTGAGTATGGACTGAAACCTCCAAAATCTGTAAGAAATAAACCTTTCCTTTCCCAACTTTGGGCATCAGGTATTTTGTCTCAGGGACTAGTGAAAAGTAACTAAGACAGCTGGTCAGATGTCACCAGATACTCAGTGCTGCTGAGCCATTGACCTGAAGACCTGCACTGTTTCTGACCCAGATCCACACAATTGCAGAACATTAGATCCAACTAAGCCACGTTGTCAGCCCTTTCACTTCGCAAAAGGCAAGTCCTTGTTCTTCCAAACTGTCTCATCCTCTTCTCTCCTTAGTGATGTGACTTTCTGTTCCCTCTGACCGATCTGGCCCTCACTCTGTCCTTGTGCTCTTGAAGATTAGGTTGTTTTGCAATTTTAAAGGCTGACTTGTAAATTAGCTTTACCTTCTGCCTAAAATGAAAACCAGTTTATTTAGTCTGCCTGCAAGTCCTACAGCAAAACGAGCTACCTGAAAAGCAGGTGAATCTGCATGACCACATTTTCTGATTCCAGTTCAACATCATGTGTAGATCCCCATCCAGACACTTCTATTTCCTATTCGGCCATGTTTACCTCATCAACAGATTATGCGACTGCTCCTGCACATTGACTAAAGACTCGGGCATCTGACTTTTTTCTTACCCTACATCCTGCCATAATCTTTGATGATTCCAAATCATTGTGTAAGGCATATCCAATGCATTAGCCTTTAGCTTTCCTTTTTATCTCCAGTGAATTGCACCTCCACACTCTCATTGTCACAAGATGCTTTTGTAACCAGAATGCCTCCATCTTTCATTCTTTTATAGTGTGTAGTGAGAATTCCACACACTAGTCTCAAACACCCATCCTTCTTACTTCTTTCTCTCTTCTTCTCTGACTCTAGAGACGTTCTCTCACTTCTTCGCCACTTTCTCTCAATCTACAGACAGTGCCTACATGGACTCCTTTCTCAATCCAATGGATAATCCATGTACTTAACAAGTTCCTGCCAGCTTCAGACTCAGCAGTGGTACATGCATCCCTGTCCCATAGGGTGTCTTGTACCATTGATGGTACAAATAGATCTAATGACTTCTATTAGCCTTTTTACTAATAAAATTAAATAAGAGTCAACTTGCTATGAGACATATCAGTTAAATGAGGGCGACCTGGCAGTCAGGCATACAAACTATGTCCTGTTGTGATTATAACAATTATCTTGTCAAAATTTTTAACTCCCAGATACTCTCACTGTTACCTAAAAATTCCAGGCTTTCATTTGCCTTTTTGCCTTTGCATTTCCCACTTTTACTGTAAGGACTTCAACTTCTCTTGCTGATAAATTAATACGCATCCTTGAAGGCTCAGTGGGATCCTGTGGCCTACTTTTGCCAAACATTCTGCCTCTGCCATCTCATCTCCAATTCTGGAATAAATGTCCTCCTGTGCTCCCTTAGTAGGTTTATTCCATTTTCTAAGTGCTTATTACACTTTAATAACTTTCCATTTAGCTGTTTGTTTCTAAATAGACCATAAGATTCATGAGTTGAAGGATATGTCTGTTCCAACCATAATTCTATATGGGATTGCAAAGTCTTTTCTTGACACATTTACAGTGTCCGGTAGATACTTGCTGAATGAATCTCCAAGACACCCAGATCTCTCAGAGTTCCATACCCTTTTCCTCCAGCTTGTATTATGCTTTGCCTCCAGCCCTTTTGTCTGCCTAATTTCCAGCTCAGATTGTGCCTCTTCCAGAAGATATGGTCTGATCCTACTACTTCTTTCTGTTCCCCAACAACAGTCTGTGTATCTTTGCTACAATGTTATTTGTCACTCTGTTTTGCATTCCCTTTGTTGATGACTAATTATTCTGCCTCCTTACACAGTGAATCATGAAGAAAAATATTAGTAATTCATATTTCTTTCCTTATCAGGTAGAAGAGGGAATATCCTAGAAGAAGGATTTATTAAATGTTACCATAAATGTATAAACCTATTGTATAATTATTTTCTGTAAAATATCATTTCATTGCTCCAGCAGCATGATTTCTGGCTTAAATTTAATGTATCCAATGGTCTACTTTCCCTCTACTCTCTGTGGGGAAACTATAAAAATAAATTATCCCTAAGTCAGAATTCTATATAAATACTCTTGATGTGAGTACTTGGTCATTTCCTTTTGTCTATTATTTGAACCTGAGGCATTTCCTTTCATCTTTCTGGATAACTTACTGAAAGCTTAAATCTACACATTTCTCTTTTTCTTCAATTCCTATGGATGTGACCATTCCTGATTGCTAAATGTTTCACTTTTCACTGTATATGATTCTTTTATCTGACCACCTCATTCTGATGCAGTCAGGGTCATTTCTACTCAAACATTTGAAGTGTTGGCATTTATTTTGATAGAGAGAGAATTATGTAAAGATTAATGACATGACATGCTTTTACATTAGGAAATATGTCCCCTAATCTGATCTGCTCATGAGGAAGCTCTCTTACATCATGTCTCAATAGAAGGAACAGTAATCCACCTCTCTGATGCCAGGACCCCTGCATTTGCTCTAATGAGGAAGAGCTTCAAATTCTGCCAAATTCATCAACGTTCCAAAAAATCCATCTGGGAGACAGATGGAAGACTTGAGCCTACAATCACAATCCCCAAGGGCTTTAGATATACTATGTGTCATCTTTCTGTGCTAGAAATTAGCATCAGCACTATCATGCCCTTTAGATTGAGCCAAACAGTGGATTCCTGAGCAACCCCCAATATCGGACACCTTCTTTCCTTGTTATTAGTACAGGCTTGTGATGAGTAATAATTGCACTCATCGTGTAGAGTCAGTACATGTACATGGCACATTTTAAATATTTTCAATCCACTTCTCCTCACTTCCCTCCCCCTTCCCTCCATCTCTTGGCCCCTTTCTTTTTAAAGATATAGAGTCTCTAGGATTTAGCTGGATCTGGTTAAAGAATGCACTCTTAGACATTGTTCCTGGGTTAGATGACCTCTGAGGCTTCTGGTTCCTAACAGCACACTTGAGTTATTTCCCTTGGTAGGTTTTCACACCAAAACCTTAAGCACAATCTTTCAATTCATAAGGGCAAGGAAAAAAGCCAAAAAAGCAACAAGAAATCTGTTCCACCACCATCTCAACCATGAGAACAACAATAAATGTCGTAGGGAGATATATTGAGGCAGGAAATACAAAGGGAAAAAATATGTACACTAAAAATTAGGTTTAAAGAATCAAGAGTTCTAATAATCATGAATTGATAAATTACTAGAAAAACAAAAACCACAAACAAACAAAATTCTCATATAGTGTTTTCACTGAGTTTTTGAAAGTGCTGTCCAACTCTACTTTTAATAATAGTGATTCTGATTGCTTATCAAAATTATCTAGGATATTTTAAATCATACAGATAGATACTCATATTCAAACTTTAGAATCTCATCAGCAGGTCAAGGACTGAGCTTCATACACAAACAGCAAAGTGAATAGTGTGCTGTACTGTAGCGAAGTGTAGCACTATGATGTAATATAAACATGGTAGGCTTAGAGTTCAGCAGTCCTGCATGTGACATTAGGGTGGTTATTCCTTACCTATATGTGATCTTGGGCAGCTCAGTTAATTTTAGTGAATCCTAGCTTCTTGGCCTACAAAATTAGCAATATCTTCTATTTCACAGCGGAAAAAAAATGGAAAAGGAGGGAGGGAGTTAAAGAAGGAGAGAGAGCAGTGATTTAAAAAAATAATTAGAAATACAGTAAGGCTTAGATTCACAAATTCTTCTGTTTGGGAACAATTTGGTTGCCACCCACTTGTTCAGCAACATTTTGCTTCCATTTGCCGCCTCTACGTCAGGTGACACAACCACAACCATCTCCCCTGAATCATGGAGTCAGTTACTTTCATGAACCAAGCTAGTGCTGTGTATTTCTCATCTCTGCTTGTTTATATGATCTCTAAAACTAATAAAGTAGCAACACTCTACAAGACTAGTTGAAGATCCATACCATTACAACCTTTTTCATGTGAAATTCATCAGATCATTACTTCTAAATCTCAACAATGTTGACATTTTAGGACAGGGCAAATGTTGTGATATAGGTTTTGGGCGAGTAGTTATACTGTGCATTTGTAAGGTACTGGACAGAATTCTTGGCCTGTACCTGGTGGATGTAAACAGCAATCCCTCCCTCATACATTACTTCCACAAAAATGTCCAGGCAGGCATGGTGACACTCACCTGTAATCCCAGCAATCAGGAGGCTGAGGCAGGAGTATTGCCTCGCAGTCAAGGCCACTGCTTTGTACATAGTGAGTTCAAGGCCAACCTGAACTACATACCAAAATGTGTCTCAGAAGCAAGAATTTTTTAAAAAGGATATTTAGAAATTGCTAAGTATACATTTGGCAATAAAATGTAACTGACTGAGAAACACTACCCTAGATTAAAGTTTTGTCTGTCTGCTATAGCTGAGCATTGACAATTCATGCTGTGGCGTAAGGGAAGGTAAAAGACAGAATATCCAGTAAGTGTATAGTTAGCTTCAAGGAGGCCAGCACATGAAATTAAATATATACAGAAGGAAAAGGAGAGTAAGCTTGAGTTATGACAAGGGTAGTTATCAAATTGCTACAGTTAAACACAAACAATAACATGTTCCACTATCTTCTTAAATATTAAAATACTTTTGCAGGGTCAAAACCTGAAATCACAGTCACACATTAAATGCATATTCCTCAGGTGTTGAGTCAAATATCACTTAATGCTAGTGAGGCAGCAGGGTAAAAAGGAAGCCTTCTGTGTTGTCCTGGTGAATGTAAATTAGTGCAACCACTACGGAGATCCATTGGAATGTTTCCTCAAAAAAGCTAAAACTAGGGGCTGGGGATTTAGCTCAGCAGCATAAGTGCCTGCCTGGCAAGTGCAAGGTCATGAGTTCGATCCCCAGTACCGCAAAAAAAAGAAAAGAAAAGAAAAGAAAAGAAAAGAAAAAGCTAAAACTAGAAATTCCATTCAATCCAGCTATTCTCATTCTGAGTGTTTTCCCAAAAGAGTTAGAGATATTACATTGAAGTGATACATGCATGTCTCTATTTACTGGAGCACAGTACACAATAGCTGAGTCTTGGATAGAAAAATCTTTATGTCCATCAACAGACAAATGAATAAAGACAATGTGATATTTTAGACATAAGGGAGTACTGCTCTACCAAAAAGTGGGATAAACTTGAGTCACTTTTAGTACAGTAGTTAAACATTGAGACCATAATGCTAAGTGAAATAAATTAGTGGCACAAGGCTAAATATTGTGTGGTTTCATTCATGTGAGAAACCCAAAACAAATAAATAAAAGAGAAAAACAAAGGACAGATAATAAGAAGCCAGGACATAGACATATTGCAAAAGGGAAGAGACCAAGAGATGAAAGAAGACGAGAGAAGGGATTGAAAAATGAATGTAGATATGCCATGGACTGTATGCACTCCTCTCCATAAGGGTAATCATTATGTACTCCAAACATGTACATGCAAAAATTAAATTCAGAATTAAATATTATCCAAGACTGGAGAGAAGAGCTATGACTAAACAACTCACTGACTTTCATTTCATTTGTTCTTAGGAGGACAAAATGATAATTTCGGGGATAATGTACAAAAAGAATAAAGTAATTAAAGAATAGAAATGGGCAGTGGAGCAAACACGGTATACCTTCAATTTTAGATGCTCTTGTAATCAGATTTCATAATGTTGCTTTTGTCTAGGTTATTTTCTTCTGAACCATGTTAAATAGGTACTGAAACCACACTAAATCTAAATGGCATAAATCCTAAAATAGTGATATATTATGTTTCAGCAGGTTGTCCTGAAGACATTTAACCTCTTTCTTGTAGTTTCTATTTAAAATTAATGCTTCAGTTACCAATTTGCACTATTACACTACATTAGCTCTAAACATATGGAAAAACACAGTTCATTATCTCGTTAAATCTGCAGTGGCTACTGTTACGTTATTTAAATTGTGCAAAGATTATCCATTTTATTTATAACAAATCTAGAGTATGCTAAAATACATCCATGGAAAAACAGTAATTCCACCAAGCAGATATTTATTGAGGCCCCGAGAGCGACAACTTTCTCTCAATTTCCACTTTCATCCTGCATCCCTGCCTGCCTTCACCCGCTAAGTGCAACCTCACCGGACAGCGACATATTTACAATGGGTGTTCTCACTAGAAGATTACTGCACCTCAGTAACTTTCTAGGGTCATTCTACAGAAGCTATGCCCTGGATGCTACTTAAGGTGATAGTAAAATAACCAACATAGAGAGCAGAACACAGACTGTGTTTCAGCTCACAATTCAGCTTATTTTATCTTATAAATACAGACATGAATGTATCACTGTAATGTAATGGCTCTAATGTCTCAGTGCAATTATAGATTTTCATTAGTCATTTGGTATGTGGGTCACATAGATAGTGTGAGTCACATGGATACCATGGCTCATATGCACACAGTACCATACTGGGAGGGATCATGAGATAATGTATTTGCCCAGGTCTTTGGAAGTGTGAGCTACTCTTCTCTGTTAGTTTGTTACCTCCATAAAGATGAGACTATGCTTATTAGGCTCACTACTATGTCCCTTCATATATATGTATATGTATATGTATGTGTATATCTCTCTCTCTATATATATGATATTAAATACTTTGTAGAAATATGAGAAAAAATAAAAATGAAGAGAAAGATGAGAGACAAAGATAGACAGAGACAGAGAGAGATACAGAGACCAGAGATAGATGAGGCAACCAGCATTAAAGGATGTCTAGCCAAATGGAGGAGGGCATTCCAGCTCCTGGATTCATCACATACAATGGAAATGGTGACGAGGCCTCACACAATTTGTGCACCATACAGAAGCACCCAGCTGAGGTAGCAGGTGGAGATGCTGAAACACGGCCTGTGTTCTGCTCCAGTGAACACTCCTTTAGGGCCCTATCCACCCACCATGGACTATCTCTTACTCTGTTGTCCAACACGGTGCATGCAGGTCTCTATTCCATGCAAAACTACTGTATAGAGTTCTGTAAAATATGCTCTGTATAATGCATAATACTCTAGAGTCTTTGAACTGTAGTATGCATTTCAGCAATAGTTACCAAGTTGGTATAGCACTGTATGAGGAAAACAAAAGAAGATAAACCTGGATGAATAGGTTTAGGGTCTTACTTGAAACACAGACATTTGACTACATGTAAAGCACATTAAGAGACTTTAATGAATGTATTGGAATAATCTGTTTTTCATCATGACGCCATTACTTTCTATTGCTTAACTCCCTTCAGCTGTAAAACACAGATAATAGTAATAGTAGCAGTAGTAGTAGCAACAGTATATTCCTTATAGGGTGGTTGAGGGAATTGAATATAATTGATATGTGAATTTTTTTTTAGTTTTTTCATTAGGTAAGTTCTCATAAAATTACAGCCAAAGAAAATCAGCATTTTTGATGACTCATTTAACTACACTGTGAAAAACAGATTAAAAGTGTAAAAGATCAGAGGTTAAGGGACTGATTCAGAGGCCAGAATTATAGGCCAGGAGAAAGATGGGAAGGGACAAACATGGTGACTGCAGAAAGAACTAATGGATGGGTTTGAGAGATATTAGGAAGCCAAACCTAAAGATTTTACAAATCTATGAGAACATCACATCGAGATGCCCAAAAAGGCCTTTCTCTAAGTTTTAAATTCCATCAAGGTATTCAGTAAAGTCCATTAATTATTCTTAAATGCCTTTATGTAATTGGTATGCAATGTTTAATCAGGAAACGCCTTGAAATTTGGATTTACAACTTGGATATCTTGCTCGAAGATCAGTATTTCTCGATGTGTAGTTTTAAACAACCTGCATTGAAATTCACCAGGGTATGCATTAAAAGGCACATTCCTAGGTTTCATTCTAAGCCTGCAGAATCAGAGTCTGTGGGGAATATATTTTCTTATTATAAAGCATTCAGTGACTCTGAAGCACAATAAATCTTGAGAACAACAAAGAGGGCAAACATTGATGCTTTCTAGGCAAGGGCATGCTATTCTAATTCGTGTTTTATGAAGGTAACCATGGTGACAAGGAGAACAGGATGGGAGGTGGGCGGAATGGTGAAGAATTTAGGGGCAAGGGGTGCTGTTATTTTCAGTAGACTGTTTTGCTGAAGATACAGATTTTCATAGTTACACTGACATTTGTAAGTTTCCTAGTAATTATGATTCAGATGATGGAACTTAATTCACAAAAATCCAGTATCGACCTTGAAGTCATTTCTGTATCCTTTTTCATTAAGACATCTGGATATGCAATGATGAGCCTATAGACATGTGTCATCTAAGCATGTTTGAATTCCCTGCAAATATGGAAATTTTTTCATTTAAAAAGAGCAGATGAGCATATCTTTAAGATATTTGAATTAACCACGGACACTATGAGCTTCATAATAAAATGTTGATTTTCTCTTTCTTGGTGATTACTTTTGGAGCTAGAGAAATAGATCAAGTTCTTAAATAATTTTAAAACTGTTAAGAACAAAACTAACTGATTTTGTCTGATGAGGCCAGAAGGCATCACCTTACAGGTCAAATCAAGGGGAAAGGAATTTGTGATAGTTTAGGCTCGGCCTAAGGCTGGGGAGGGTGGAGGAAAAGAAGAGTAAAGGAATTTAAAAAAAGAAAGTAGAATACCTCTATTTACCAATCTGATTCTGCAGAGTGATTAAGAACTTTTGGGCAAACATGTTACTCAAAATTTGATAATTCTACAACAATAGTATAATGTAAATATATAAAATGGAAAGTCACTATCACCTTTGTCCCGTAGATTAGATGATATAGTATAGGTAAAATTATGTGCTCACAAAGACCATTTGTCAATGTATAAGACTAGTACAATGCACGTCCATACAGCATCCAGTAAAGACATGGCATGATATAAGCATATATTATTCTGTTAAATAGAAAAAATTTTCTATTATTGTCATGCCCGTGTTTCAGATAATGCAAGTGAGGTGTAAAGATATGAAGTAACTGTTCGCAAGGTTCCATGGACTGGTACACTTGGAATTCCAATTCAAGCAGTGTGTCCCTAGCATTTATGTGCTTCAACTGTTACTATATGCTACTACACTTCCTGTGGTTTGATGCCAGAGATTTAATCGGATTTGTAAAGGTTTCTGTGACACAAATAAGGTTAAGAACTCAGTCTTCAGGGAAGGAGACATAGAAAATAATAAATACTCTAACATGACACATGCTATAATAAAGATTTATGCAGGTGCTATGCGATTGGAGGGCAAGGGAGGAAATACCCAAGTGTCACAAAACAAGTAGGAAAAGGAGAAAATAGGAACAGCGGGCATTATTCCACCAGCTCTAAACGCAAATATCCCACACTAGCAAGCTTCCAAGGACTTCGTTCTCTCGTTGCAGTGAGAACGTGAGTACAAACAGCTGCAAAGTTTTATGCTGATTTTCTGCATATATATGGCATTCATAGACCTCTGTGGTGTTATTGCAGGTGAGCTTGGCAGCATTGCACTCCAAAGATGGGTAGTACTAAAGATTGAATAAAATTGGCCACCAGACCCCCACACAATCTAGAGTCTCAGCAAATGCCATTCAGTTCCTACAGGAGATCCCTGTCGCTTGAGACATTTTGGGTGACAATACACTTAATGTGGTCCTCACGTTCTACTTTATTGTTTGAAGTGTTCAGATTTTGTGCCTAAAAGATTCTCAAAGAAATATGTTAGCCCATTTTGCAAAGATGTTTGTTAATTTTTTGTAAGATTTACCCAACAGTCTCGATATAGTTTAGCCTCAAGTCTCATCCATATTTGTTACTTGTGAATGTACAGCCCTACACAGTCAGAACTATGCTTTCAATGAACAGCGCTGCCTCACATTCTCGAATGTAGTAACTTACTAATAAAGCTAGTTTTGGCAATTATGTACTCACACATTCACAAGCATACATATACACATGAGGGAAAGAGAGAAGAAGAGGGAAAATATCCTTAGTTAAAACTGATATTGACAAAGGAGTTCACATTAATCAAATATAACTTATCTTTAGGCTTTTCTATTCCTTTTCCCTGCTTCAAGACCATACTTTGGTACAAACAAAGAATTGTGTCAAATACAGTTAATAAACTTAGAGTTTGCTTGTAAATATTTTTAAAGGACAATTTCAAAAGGATGCAGGTTGTTTATAGCAGCACATTTTAGAAAAGCTAAAACTTGGAAACAGCCCATATGCCTATCAACAGATGAATGAAGAAAATGTGGTATTTATTTGCAGTGGAGTACTACTCTGTCTTACATAAAGTTACACTTGAGTCATTTTTAGGTAAGTGGATGCATCTTGAGACCATAATTTTAACTGAAATAAATCAGGCACAGAAGTTTAAATATTGCACTGTTTCTTTTGTATGAGGAACCCAAAGTATAAATAAGGAGCAAAATGAAGGATAGAAATTGGGAAACAGGAAGAATTTAAACAAAAGAGAAGAGAAACAAGGAAGGCTGGGGAGGGTGGAAGGAAAGAAGAGAAAAGGAATTTTAAAAAAGAAAGTGAAACAAAAAAATAGAAAGACAGCTTTTGTAATTGAGGAGAGGAAGAAAGTTTGAACAGAGAAGAGGAGAATGGGAAAAATGAAAAAAGACATATTATGTTCAGGTAAAAATTTCCTCTCATGAATATGATCATTATGTATGCCAAACACCTACTAATAAAAAAATAAGTTAAAGCCAGTCATGGTGAACAACACCAATAATCCCAGCACTTGGAATCATCTCCACAAAGCCAAGGCTAGTTTGAATTACATAGTGAGTTCAAGACCAGTGTGAATTACATAGCAAGACCCTGT
>PVJX010020258.1:0-33606 GCA_004027295.1 Dolichotis patagonum | reverse complement strand
CCAAGATGCAGGTCTGTGCAGGCTTTCGATCCAAACAGCCCAGGCCACTCTACAGGTCCGAGAGTTTCGGGTCCCAAAGAGACAGCCTGAGATGCTGCTTTCTGGGAGACTTCCTGGGTGTGAAGGGGGAAAGAATTTTAACCAGCAACCCCTCAGACAAAGGACTTATATCAAGAACATATAAGGAATTGAAAAACATCAAGTCCCCCAAATTCAAAGACCCTCTCCAAAAATGGGCAGCTGAGATGAACACACAGTTCTCAGATGAAGATATATGAATGGCAAATAAATACATGAAGAAATGTTCACCATCATTGGTCATTCGAGAAATGCAAATTAAAACAGCATTGAGATTTCATCTCACTCCTGAAAGAATAGCTGCCATCAATGAATCAACTGATAACAAATGTTGGCAAGGCTGTGGGGAAAAAGGAACACTGCTCCACTGTTGGCAGGATTGTTTACTGTTGCAACCACTTTGGAAATCTGTATGGAGAATTCTCAAAAGACTAAGATTGGAAGCTCCATTCATCCCAGCTCTTCCCCTCCTGGATATTTTCCCAGAAAAACTGAAAAGGTCATATCACAGTGATATATGCACACCCATGTTCATAGCAGCACAATTTGTAATAGCTAAATATTGGAAACAATCAAGATGCCCATCAACTGCAGAGTGGATGAAAAAGATGTGGTATTTTTATACAATGGAATATTACTCGGCTATGAAGAAAGATGATCTTGAGGCCTTCCTAGGGAAATGGAGACAACTTGAGACTGTTCTCATTTGTGAAATAAATAAGAATCATATTTATAAATATCGCATTGTGTCTCTAGTATAAAAAGTAATAAGAAATGTAGGAGTAATAAAACCCAAAATGTGTAATTGCTACAGTAAAAAGAGAGGAAAAGAAAATGCTCTAAAGGATATAATTGCATGTATGATTAAGTGTGTAAGATGGAGGACCATATTACTGTTTTTGTTAGATCGTGGGGCAGAACTGTTAACAGTCTCATTATTTGAATGTGTACTTTTTATGTTTTAATTTTGTAACTTGAACAACTATTTCCAAGATGACAGTATGTAAGTTATCAAGTAATGATTTTTAGTGGGGTTTTTTTGTTCTTTTCTTTTTTTTCCTTGGAATTCTGTATTGTTGCTACTCTTTTTTCTGTTTTCTCTTTAAATAAAATTAAAAAATAAAAAGAATAGAGTGTGCAAATGTATGTTTAATCAAAATATGCAGGAAATATATATGACAGTTATAAAACATTGTTGAAAAATCAAAAGACCTAATTAAATGAGAGGACTTCCTACCTTATAGACTGAAGATTTAGTATTTTTAAGATGATTGCACTTCTCAAATTGATCTATGGAGTCATTCAGTCAATCCTAATAAAATCTTAGGTGGATTTTCTAAAAAACAGAATTTAACAAGTTATTTCTAAACTTCAAGTAAAAATACAAAGATCCATAGACACCAAAGCATCTTTTTAAATAAAGAACAAAATCAAAGGACTCAAACTTCCTAACTTCAAAACATGCTAATTCTATCCCCAGTATAAAAAGGAAAGACCGAAAGAAACATAGAAAGAAAGACAAAAAAAGAAAAGACAAAACGAAACAAAAAACACCAACTAAGGCCCAACAGCAAGTAAGGCTGTGTGGTGGTGGTATAATAGAAATATATTCAATATGATCTTGGAAATATATTTGTCATAAAAGGTGTTTATCGTGTTGGTAAAAAAATCCTTCTGCTTCAAGGATTTTATGAATTAGTGTTAGATTTTGTTAAAGGCTTTTTCTTGTATTGGGATGATCATGTGGTTTTTGTCCTTATTTTTGTTTATGTGATGAACTACACTTATTATTTTGCAAATCTTGAACTATCTTTATATCCTTGGGATAAACTCTGTTTGGTCATGATGCATATTTTTGGTGATTCATTGCATTCTGTTTGCCAGTACTTCTTGAGGATTTTTGCACCGGTATTCATTAAAGAGATCAGCTTGTAGTTATCTTCCTTTGATTGAATACTTGGGAATCAGGGTAATTGTAGCTTTCAGGAATGACTTTGGAAGCACTGTTTCACTTTCAATATCATTAAAGACTTTGAGGAGTATTGTCATTAGATCTTCCCTAATAATCTGTATTTCAGCAGTGTTTGTTGTGTTTTCACCTTTTTCAAACCCAGTTGCATTAATATTGTTTTCTTTTGGGGAGGACACAGTTGGCTAAGTGTTCGTCTATTTTATTTATTCTTTAGAAGAATCAGCTCTTTAATTCATTGATTCTTTATATTTTTTAAAATCTCTATTTCATTGAGTGTGGCTCTGACCTTCATAATTTATTTCCTTGTGCTAGCTTTGGATTTTGATTGTTCTTGTTCTCTAGAACCTTCAAGTGTAAAATTAAGTTATATTTTTGGACTCACTTTGTTTTTGTTATTTGGGTACTCACAGCTGTAAACTTCTGACTACTTTGATTGTGTCTCATAAGTTCTTGTATATTATACTGTCATTACTGTTTAATTCTAGGATCTATTTGTTTCTTCTCTGATTTCTTCTGTGACCTATTGATTATTCAAGAGTGTATTATTTAAGTTCCATTCATTTGTAAAATGTCTGTAGTTTCTTTTTCTGTTGAATTCTAGTTTTGTTGTACTATGATCTGATAATATGTGCTGTATAATTATGATTATTTTTCACTTATTTAAGTATGCTGTATTAACTGGCAGGTGGTCTGTTTCAGAGAAAGTTCTATATGCTGCTGAGAGGTATTTATATTTTCCCATTATTTGGTGTAGCACTCTGTAGATAACTATTAAATCCATTTGTTTGAAATCTTGGTAAAACTAATATTTCTTTGTTGATTTTTTGTCTAGTTGATCTATCTATTTGTGATAATGGGGTTTTGAAGTCCTCTGCTATAATTGTGTTGATGTTTATCTGATCTTTTCTGTCCAGTGTGTTTTTTTATGAGGTTGGGTACACAATTATTCAATGTATATATGTTTATAAATCTTATCTCTTCCTGTGGAATTGTTCCCTTAGCCAGTATGTTGTGATTTACCTCTTCTGATCAGTGTTGGTTTAATGCCCACTTTATCCAAAAATAGGATAGCTATTCTTGCTTGTTTCCAAGTTCCTGTTGCATAGAACATTGTTTTACATCCTTTGATTTTTAATCTATGAATTACTTTTTGGGTTAAATGTATTTCTTGCATACAGCTTACTATTGGATTTTGTTTCTTGATCCATTGTGCCCTATGACATTTTTAGAATAAAACATAGGTATAAATTTTGTGACCTTGAATTACACAAAGATGACTTTGACATATGACAACAAAAGTACATACAATGAAAAATAGATAAATTTGATTTCATAAATTAAAAAGTTCATGTCTCCATAGAATATTATCAAGAAAGTAAGGCAGGTGATTTAGCTCAGTGGCTCAAGTGGCTTCTTGGTAAACATGAGGTCATGAGTTTGATTGCAGGTACCAAAAATAAAATTAAAATAAAAGAAAGAAGGAAAGCAAGTAAATAAAAAACAACTTTTGAAATGGGAGAAAGTACATGTAAAGCACACATCTGGTAAGGAACTAATAACCAGAATATATAAAAAACTATTACAATTCAACAGTAGAGATACAACCCAAATAAAAATTGGCAAAGTATTTGCATTTACATTTTCCAGAGAAGATATACATATACAGTTGCCGCTCCCAATTCATTTTGAGAGCTCATCTATACAGCTGCACCTAATGCTAGGGCTGAAAGACACGGTCTATGCAATGGAAAGAGACGCACAGATGTTTTGGTGAGGATGAATCCAGGTGTTCACCAGTAGTAATTGTTAAGCATATTTCAGTCTCAGTCAAGGCAAAAAATATGAATTATAGTGCATTAAGAACCTACTCAATCCCTAGGCATCTCCAGTTTTGCAAGACTCATCTTGAACCTGTCTTCCATTCTTGAAGCATGGAAATCCTTTCATTCAAGGTACTAGATATGGTGGCAACACTTGAGTTTCCTTTAATCCAGTGTGGAATATGTAAACTCAGACAAGAAAAGTATGCATCTTATTTCATTTGCTCATAAATCATTTCCTCTCTTGGCATCATCTCTGAGGCTAATGAATGAGATTACTTTTTCTGCCTAAGTACTCTTCATGCTTCATGACCTATGAAGAAAAGAAATGACATTCTCTGAACCCATCTAATGTAGGTGTGTGAATATTGAATGTCTTGTCATTAATTATATTTTTGATTTGTGGTAACCCATGTGATAACAGCATTTCCCTTTGTGCTAGGAGGAAAAGCCTGGGGTTGAAGGAAGCAATGCAAACTCCCAACTCAGTTTTTGTTACAGTCGGAATAGTTACCTATGTGATGATACCAGTAACAAAAGATTGACTCATATTAGTAAGTGGAAAAGCACTCAGAAATTTATTTTGTTTTCAGGGTGAGGTGATTTCAAATACATTTGATACCTATCCACCCTTTGAAAATAAATCTGATATTCTGAAGTCAAAAAATGGTAACTATTACAGTCACAAAGCCCTTTGCAGCTTTTCAAATAGCTTTCTAATCCCTTATTGCAGTGCAGGAGGGCATACAACTTCATTGACTTACTAATCTTTCATTTAGTGATTAGCTACTTACGTCCTAGACACTTTCTAAGGCACTGGAGTTTTCTATCTCTGCTACTTATCAGAATGCTGAAGGTCAGAGATACAGTTTGTACCAGGTCAAGATCAGTGAGATAAGAACCTACTTTTCTTAATCTTAGTTCCCTTAAATCAATACTAGGTTATAACAGAAATTATTACTAATGTCAGATAGAATAGTAGTAATTTTATATACTAAGCTCATCTAAATTTTGCATCAACATCATGAATAGGTATTGTTTCCCCTTCTACAGATGAAGAAACTGAGGCTCTGTGAAGTCAGCAGCCTTAATTCACAGCACCTCTCAGTAGCAAGACTGGGAATCTACGTCTACTTGTATCCAGGGCCCTTCTTTCCTTTTCCTTTTGTCTCTGATGCTCTTCCCCCTTCTTATGGTTGTGCCCATGAGACCCTTTTCATGTGGCCACATATGATTAGATAAGAACTGACACTTGCCCAAAGGGTAGCTTTCCTTGGGTCAGTGCACAGTATCATCCCAGACACATTTCAAAGCCCACTTTCTTGTTCAAAAGTGATTAGAAATTTCAAAATGGCAAACTGCAGAACATTAAGCCAAGCATGAGTCTCTTCTGAATATGGGACCTTGTACAAATAAGTAAGTCACATACACATGAATCCAGGTCAGGTTCTGGTATACTTTTTAATGAAATTTTTTAAATGATTTAAATGTTAACTGCAGATTCTCCCTGTTTATGCATCACAGCCCTCTGGTGTAACCTGGAACAGGCCAGCCTTCACCAAGGCTGTTAGAACTTGACCTCCATCTGTTGACACCTTCTCACATTTGTAACTTTCTGTAATTTCTCAAGATCGCAGCAAACTACTATTCCCCTAGACCAATTATCATGCTCTCATTCTCATAGATATTTCACCCATTCATCTTTCTAGGTAGAGAAGGGAGTAGGAGAGGGAGAGAAGTCTGTGTATGTTTGGCAAAGTACTTGTGTAAAACAATTTCTGGCATTGGAGTAATTTTTGCTTTTTGTTAAATATATCTCTGCATTCTTTAACTGGCTCTCAATTCCTCCTGGGCTTCTTGAGGGAAACGTAGGATCTGTGCCAAACAATAACAAAAAGCTTCATATCTATGTGATAAAAACCAGCAGTATCATGATAGACAACTTTCTTTGCCAGAGCAATTTTAAAAAGCACAGATCATAGCATTATTCAGTAGAGTAAACCACACCCTTTATCCCTTTAATACTATTGACAACAGCAGAGGAGAGTAAGTCACATCCAAATGGAAAACATCCAAATGGAAAACATTGGCTCCCGAGCATCCTGTTGTGAAATCCTTAGGCACTGCATTACTGTGCTGACAACAAGGGGAAGTTAAGAAACATCAAGAGGAGAAAAAAAGGATTCCAAGTGGAGAAGGACAAAAGAGAAAAATTCAAAAGGTAGCAGATCAAGACAGGCTGTGAATACCCAAGACTCATATTCTCTTGAATCAATAGTAGTTGCTAATAGTAATCATTGTTGGGCATGTGCCATGTGTAGGGCATCAGTTCACTAGATATATGTGTATCTACTTAACAACTTTGTGAAGTAGGCATTGTTTCCCTCATCCCATAGCTGAAGGACATAAGGATGAGAAGTGTGAGGAGCCTTGCCCAAAGTCACAAGTTTTACAAGTGTCAAAGCTGGAATCTCTGTTTCCATAGTCTCTATCAGTGGTGTTGAATCTTTTAGAATTTTCAAGAATACAAACAGCCCTCTGCAGCACACATACCATAGGTCCACCACCCCTGGGCTACAGTGGCTTCCCTCCCTGCTGGCTGTGGTCCACCACCCCTGGGCTACAGTGGCTTCCCTCCCTGCTGGCTGTGGCCTGCATGTCCCACACTTGTGGCCACATCTCATTGGAAAAGACTGTAATAGCTGGTACAAGAGCTACTAATCCATGGGGATGCTCATTGCCCTGTGACATGTGTAGTCAAGCTCAGAAAAGTGATTTGAAACAATTTAGTTCACTTCTTATGGCTTTGGAATCTGAAAAGATTATAGTCATCTCATTATAGATGCTGAAGTGAAGATTGGTGAGGTAGATTCAATACAGAGGTTTTCACTCTTGCCTTGTGCAAGCTAAATGAAAACTACACACAGCAGACAAAAGATGGAGTAGATGCACTGAAAGAAGCAGATGCCAAGAGAAAGTATCTGCAAAGATGAGGGAGGCTCAGATAAGGAAACATTAGGAGACCAAAGACAGACACAGAGCCAACAAGAATGGAGCACTGGGCTAGCCACATGGGATCCTGACAGGATCTTGGCTGCACTGTCGAACCTGTCTTCGGGATACTATAAGCTCTGTATCCCAACAATCCTTTCCGCCTGATCTCCGAGTTCATGGGCCTCTTGCAACCCCTGAACTTCTGAATTCAACAGCATAATGCCAAAATTGTTTTACTTTGATGATGTTCCAATCTCCTCTTCCTTTACAATAATGACAACATATAAAATGTGCCCCAAGGATATCAACAGACCACCATTTTCATGACCCAAGTTCTTGTTTCTGTTGCTTTGGTTTCCTTGCTACAGCCCCATGTGGGATAGATCTTGTCTCTTCCTTCAGGCCTCTGGGCAGTCCCAACTTTCCACCTCCTATCACCAGATTTCTTGGCTCCATGGGTCTGGCAGTTTACCTTCTCAGATCACTGTTATGGACGTCACAGGACACCAAGAGGCAAATGGCCAGTTTAAACATTACCTTCCCATTTTCCTACAAGTCCCCAAAGAATGACTTCCCTGAAAATGACATTGGTTTTGTAGGATAATCCTTAGGATTAGCCAAGCATCTAATGAATAAGAACAAAAGCAAATTAGTTAAGATTAAGATGTGAGAAGATCCTGAATTCTTATGTAGACTCTCTCCTGTGTTACCCTATTCCGGTTCAAAATCCCTGAGTCTTGGAATTTTCATCTCAATAATGCCAGGGAGAATGAATGATATGTATTAAGGACCCTTCCAGCTCTGACATTCTAATGTCTAAATTTAGATGTCATTTTGCCTGATTGACATTTAGAGAAGGGGACCCTGTGTCACTCTCAAAATGTGTGCTTTGCCATCACACCTGTTCTTGTTGCAAGTATTAGAAAAGCACTCAGCAGTGCTGATTAGACCTGAAAAAGGAACAAAACAGCAGAAAAGATAAAGAAACATATTAACTCTTTATTTGCCATTTTTATTTAGCTGAGAAGTGAGCATTCACCTCAGGTGCCCATTTTTGGATTAGGTCTTTGAATTTTGGGGGCCTGATATTTTTAATTCTTTATATGGTCTATGTAGAAGTCCTTTGTCTGAGGGACAGTTGACTAAGATTTTTTCCCCAATTCATCAGTTTTCTTTTTACTCTGTTGGAGATTTCATTTGATATGCAAAAACTTTTTAATAACATGAGATCTTAGTTGTTGATTCTAGGAAAGATTTCCCATGCAGTTTGATTTTTGTTCTTGAATTCCCTGCTGACCCCTATATCTTCAAGATTTCTATTTACTTTGTCTTCCAGCAGATTTATTGTTTCTGTTTTAGTATTTAGAACTTTGATCCATTTTTACTTTAGTCGAGTGCATAGTGATAGGCATGGGTCTAGCTTTAATTGTCAGCATGGGGAAAGCCAGTTTTTCTAGCACCACTTATTATAGAGACTATCTTTCTTTGAGTGAGTGTGTTTGGCTCCTTTGTCAAAGATAAGGTGACTCAGTGTGTTTCTAGTTGTGATTGTATCTTCTAATCTATTCCATTGATCTTCAGGTCTGTTTTTATTCCAGTGCCATGCTGATTTTATCACAATAGCTTTGTAGTATAACTTCAAGTCTGGGATTGTGATGCCTCCTGCCTTGCCTTTGTTGCCCAGAAATGCCTTTGCTATTCTAGGTCCCTTCTGGTTCCATATGAATTTTAGGAATGATTTCTCTATATCTGTGAGGTATACTAATGGTATTTTGATTGGAATTGCATTAAACCTGATTAAAAATTTTGGGAGAATGGCCATTTTCACAATGTTTGTTCTTCCTATTTGTGAACAAGGAATGTTTTTCCATTTTCTGATATCCTCTACTATTTATTGTTTTAAATTATTGTAATTTTGACTGCATAGATCTTTTACTTCCTCTCTTAGATTGATTTCTAAGTGTTTCAATTTTTTGGATGCTATTGTAAAGGGTGTGATTTTTCTTATTTCTCTATCTGTGAGTTTGTTCTTCATGTACATGCATGCTATTCATTTTTGAGTGTTGACTTTGTATACAGCTACATTACTAAATTTGGTTGTTATACCTAGAAGTCTTTCAATGCAGTTTTTGGGTCTTCTATGTAGAGTATCATGTCATTTACAAGTAATGATAATTTAACTTCTTCCCTCCCTATCTTTATTCCATTTATTTCTCTCTCTTGTCTAGTTGTTCTGGCTAATGTTTCCAGTACTACATTAAGTAGGAGTATTGATAGTGGATAACCTTGTCTTGTTCCTGATTTTAGAGTGAAATTTTTCAGTTTTTGACCATTTAATATGATGCTGGCTGTTGGTTTGTCATAGATGTCTTTTATAGATTGAGGTAAAAATCATCTGTTCCAATTTTCTGAAGGGTTCTTATGAATGAGTGTGGGACTTTATCAAAAGGTTTTTCTACATCTATTGAAATGATCATGTGATTCTTATCTTTGGTTCTACTGATATGGTGTATTACATTTATTGATTTGCACATGTTGAACCATCCCTGCATTCCTGGGATGAATCCCACTTGGTCATGTTATATGATCTTCTTGATGATTTGCTGCATTCTGTTTACTAGTATTTTATTGAGGATTTTTGCATCAATGTTCATTAGGGAGATTGTCCTGTTGTTCTATTTTTTGGTTGGGTCTTTCTCTGGTTTTGATATTAGCATAATACTTGCTTCCAGGAATGGGTTAGGGAGAATTGCTTCCCTTTCAATCTTATCATCATTGGTCATTAGAGAAATTCAAAGTAACAACACTGAGATTCCATCTCACTCCAGAAAGAATGACCAGGATCAAGAACAACCAATAACAAATGCTGGAGAAGCTGTGGGGAAAAGGAAACTCTTCTGTATTATTGATGGGAGCACAACTACTCTGGAAATCAATATGGAGGTTCCTCAAAAAGCTGGGATTGGAAGTCCCATTTGACTCAGCCATCTGCTTCTGTGCATATTCCCAGAAGAATTGAAAACCTCATGCCACAGTGATATATGTGCACCCATGTTTATAGCAGCACAATTTGTAATAACCAAATCTTAGAAACAACGTGAATGCCCATCAACTGAGGAATGGATAGAAAAGATGTGGTATTTTTATACAATGGAGTACTACTTAGCTACAAAGAAGGATCACATTGAGGCTTTTATAAGTAAATGGATGCAACTTGAGACCATACTCATAAGTGAAATAAATCAAATTCACATGTATAAATACAATATTGTCTCCCAGGTATAAGAAACTGAAAGAGTAAATGAGATCCAAAATCTTCAATAAATATTATGAAAGTACAAGAAACTACCCAAAGGGGAAAAGTAACTCAGATAGGGAAAAGAAGAAAAGAAGGAAGGGAAAAGAAAAAATATATAAATGTTTATATATATGATTAAGATAGGTAGGAATATTATATAACTAATTCTATTAGTTCTTGGGATAAAACAGTTAACATTCATAGGATTAGATCAAGTTTGAGTGTCTATATCTGGTAGTCTGAGTAACTCTTTTGAAGATGACTATGAAAATAACAACTTTGTTAAGCTCCTACCACCCTGTTTTGAAAGCCTATATTATTGTTGTTATTATTATTATTATTATTATTATTATTTTGGCATTTTTTGTTATCATTGTTTGTCTTTTGTTTATTGTTTTTCTTGTTTTTTGTTATGTTCTGTTTTTCCTTCTTTAAAATAAATTTTAAAAAAGAAACATACTGAAGGTTCCAGAAAATGGGAGGGGTCTGCACATCTAAGAGAAGTCTAGCATCACCAACAAACCCAAGAACATGTGAACAACAGTGTGAACAGTGGAAATGAAAGGGCATGTGCATTGCTGAATGAGCAAATTTCTAATGCATGCATAATGGCAGGCCAGGCTTGCAGGCTTTATTTAGGTAAAACTCCCATCTAGCTTTAGCTCTCAGGGCTCAGTATGATTCACGGTTTCAGAATCTTGGCACGCCGTGTGATGAGTCATGGTGATGGAATTTCAAGAGAAAGGAGCATTCTTAAAATTAGCTTCGAGACAGCAACTGGCTTTGTACTTGTTCTGTACTGTCTTTTCCAGGTTATTTTAGTTGTTCCTTTCAAGGGGACCTGATGGAGAATGAATTCTGCCAGTCTTTTGCCTACACTGAATCCCTCAGACTTCCACAGTTCCAGGGCTTCTCTGTGCTTGCTGCTTTCAAAGCAGCAGGCCAAGGACTGGGCCACTCACCCTTGGGCCTGGTCTGACCTTACCTCTTCAGTCTATGGTCTTGTGGTTCCAACAGGAGATGGACTTCTCTGAGAAGCCCAAGGCCAGGGCCGGGCCAGCTATGTTGACCACCCTAGTGCTAGAAGTTTCCACTAGTAAAGAAATATGAGCATGAGTGTCTCCTTTAGCCCAGCCAAGTTCCTCTGACTATACAGGCCCACTTTGTGCCTTTTGACCAAGCTTGTTCCCGGGGCAGGAAATCAAAGCGGACACTGATTTTTCAGTCAGAATATTTCTATCAAGAATGAGATGTAGATGAACAATTTCCTCACTGTTCCCTGTATAACAGAGGGTTCTGTTGAAATTGGGCATTTGTGGCTTACTGCCTATTTGTTATTTGCTCTGATGCAGAACTTGCTCTCTTCAATGTCTCTATTCCTTCTCAGGGATATGTTGTCTCATAGGGATACCTGGGATTCCCCTCAAAAAAACCAAGAAAATGAAGAGCTACCCAGGTCTCCAGGGAACATAAGTGAAGTTGTAAGTAGGAACTATGAGAACTACCCAGCTTGTATGGTTCAAGGAGCTCCTACAGGTCTCAATTTGTGCCCTTTGCCGAATCCTTTCTGTCAGTTGTTCTTTTAACAAGATTCTTTCCATTGTTCATTTAACAAGATTTGATTGCATACAAACCATGTGTCTCACTGTGCTGGGTACAAGGAATGTTAACAGAAATGAAATGCAGCTGCTGCCATAAGGAACTCATCTTTTAAGATGGAAATATTGGTAAAGAGTCAATTATGATACAAGATTATGATATACTGTCACAGAGGTCTGTGCAAAGTATAAAAGATGTGATCAGGCTCCAAGAGAAACATGAAGATGTTTATTAGTAATTAAGAAAGCAAATTTCCTAAAAAGAGGCAAAATCTTTTCTATTGTCCTGAAAAAGAATGATTTATAGCATAACAGAAATGTAATTTACTGTTGACTCCTCCTGTCCTGGTTCATTCTCCTTCTGTTCTTCCTCTTCCTCCTCCTCCTCTTCCTCCTCCTCTTCTTCCTCCTTCTTCTTCTTCTTTCTTCCTCTTCTTCTCCTTCTTCTACTTCTCTCTCTTTCTCATTTCTCCTATTTCAGAACGATCATGGTCAATATCATGGGTGACAGGAAAAGTAAGGGGACAAGACAGCTTTGACCGAATCTTGGCCTTTGGACAAAGAAACCATCCCTGGGTGAGCTAGAGCAGAACTATTTTCATGGGTCTATACCATGGGTTCTTCCAACATTCCCTTGTGGGGTCTCTTGACCCCAACAGATAACAGATATATTTCTATTCCTAGTATCACCTGAGCCATCGAGAAGTGGCATGTCTCCAGTCTTCTTGCCAAAATTCACTTACTCCTCCAGTGGGTACTTTCAAACAAGAGCTGGGATGACTCGATCACATGGTAAGTCTCTTTCTGGTGTAGTTCATTTCTGTGCAAATGATTGTACTCCTCACTATAAAACAAACAAACAAAACCTATCTGTGAATGCAATCCAAACTCACCCAGCATATTCTCTTGTTTCCTATATCCAGACAGCAAATCATGCTTTCTCACCCTCTGCCTCTTAGGAACAGGAGCCACATCCCACTCCTAGTCTTTCTTAGGCATGACTCAGACACCAGTTCTCTGTACTCCCTACTGCAAGAAACATTGTCTCTTGCTCCCCTGTGGTTCCTCCACCCCTTCCTCTAGGGAGAAACAAATCTTTCCAAAGGAATCTCTTCTCAGCTTCTCCCTATTTTTTCACTATTCTTGATCTGACTGTGGGCCAAAGCTGAAGATACACAAGCCTTTTTCTCTGAAACTCTGCATCTTGGGATATGCTGTCATGCTTAGTTTTAAATTTGATATTTATCATATTAGGGTCTAAAGTGCACTAGTGGCAAAAAAAAAAGAATCTCATTCCAAACATCTTATTATGTCCCATTTGGGTGACAGCCTGCCTGGGACCAGTGTGACTGTGACTGGGAATGGTGTCTCCCAGGGTGCTTACCTGAGCTAGCTATGTCTTGTTTATAAGCAAGCAGAAGTAGGGGATTTCTTGAAGGGCTAATTATTTCCAATATCTAGTCCACAGCCCTTATCAGCAAGTTTCTGAGCTTCTTGCTCACATTCTAAGTCATGTTTTCATTCCAGAATTCACCTAAAGGACTCAGTAGGTTTGTAGCCTGGATTGAGAATGGAAAGCTATACCAGTTTTATCAGTGAAAATGAGAATGCACAGATTTGAAGTGAATCCATGCTTCTTCACATATTATTTCATCTGCACAGTAAATGTCAGTCCACTGCCAAAAGGGCCACCCAGAGTGGAGGAGCCACACTCAGCTCCACCCAGCATCATCAAAAAATGAAGGCTGCCCTCACTGGTAAAGACACAGCAATTTCCTCATTCTTGGCCCAGCCAGGAGCACCTCTGAGTGATTAAAATATGCTGGATAATGTGAAGGACAAAAGCACAGCCCCAGATTCCTGGCTCTCCAATGCATCACTAGCTTTGTTTCACCTCCATATAAAGCCATCTCCAGGATCCCAGGAGTCAAATTCTGAACCCTATGTAGGACGTGAAAACTGAGTCACAAGTTGGTGACTCACTGGCTTGAGATCACACCATGACTCAGGCAAAGGAGGCTATGGGACAATTTTTTGAATCATAGTTTTCAGATTGTCTCTAGGGAGTTACCACTGAAGGAAAGAGGTTCCAGGGTAAATGGGTGGGGAGACTTGTCAAGACACCAAATCTCTCATCATAGAATAATGACATACCTTGGCTTTTTGCACAGCTCTCAGGGAGCTTGGAGCTTTATGCAATGGATTCTTACATTGTTTTGTAATCCTTAACTTTGTTTACTGATAAATTCATCAGTCACCTAGATCTGCTTGCTGCCCCTAGTGACATCACTGTTCATTATATTTCAGCAACTTCTTGAGTTGCAGGGTTTAGAAAATCATGGTGCAGAAAAACTTTCAGGGGTCAAGGGAGGTGATGTGGAGCAATGATTTAGGATACAGCTTTGGTTGTTACACAAATTTGGATTTGAAAACTCACATCTCATTTGCTGGGATCTTGGGGAAATCTCTGACTTCATTTTTTCCTACATAGAAATAACACTGTGCCAGAAAGGTTGGATGGAAGAATAAGTGAAATACTGTTTCTAAATTATCCAAACTGTAGGATGTGCTCCACAACTGAATAAATGTTATTCATTAGAGATTTGTGTTTCTACTGAGGATTGCTATTCTTCAGAATTTTGCTAATTGTTTATAAAATTAATTATTCAGGTACAGCAAACATTGTTTATGTTTACATACAAAAAAGAGTAACAGAGATCTAAACTATCCTCCCCACACAAACTACTTGAGAGAACAGAAATATTGCATTTTTGTCTATACTGCATCTTTAGGGCCCAACAGTATTCAATAAGTGGCCATACATAAATAAAAGACTCAATAGTGTAAAATCCACATTACAAATTTTTAGAGTTTGTGTCATGCATATTTGGGCACAAATTTGATTTATTCATCAAGTAAGAAATTGGTGCACAACCCTGCACCAGATTTTATTTGTGACACAAGTTAGTTGTTAATACACAAAACAGTGTGAAAACAAGCACCAATTAAGTGGAAAGGGGGACTTAAAGCCATAAATGTGATCAATTAGCTTAGGATGAACCTGAAAAATGTTTGAGGCAGAGTTGGTATCTTAGTTCATTCAAGATGATATAACAAAAGTACCAGAAACTGGATGGCGTATAAATGGAATTTATATGCAGTTCCAAATAGTGGGAAGTCTATGCTGAGCAGTGACAGATTTGGTGTCTGTGAAAACCTTCTTCCTGATTTACAGATGGCACCTTTTATCTTCATGCTCACAAGGCAGAAGGGCAAACCAGTCTCTTTTATACAGGAAATCCCACTCAGAAATGTGCTGCCCCTGTGACCTGGTCATATCCCGAAAGTGTCACTTTTTAATATCATCACAGTGATGATTAGAGTTCAGCTGCAGAGCACAGCATAGGAACTGGCAGCTGGGTCTCAAAAGAATGGTGAAGTCAACTAGTAGCCAAGATGAGAACGGCATCAAAAAGCTGAATTGCGGAGCTGAGTGTAGTGGCACACACCTGTAATTCCAGCACTCAGGAGGCTGAGGCAGGAGAATTTCCATGAGTTGGAGCCAACTTGGGCTACAGAAGTGAATTCAAGGCCAGCTTGAACTACATGACTATATATATATATATATATATATATATATATATATATATATATATATATATATAACAGAATTTCTAGCAAAGACCTAGACACTAGACACAGAAAGTGCCAGGCACATTCTACAGTCAGAGAGGAGATAGGCTGACCTGCCAGAGTTAAAAAGTTTGAGAGATTTGGGTGAATGGTAAAAACTACAGAGAACATTCACAGTTGGGGACAGTTTTTTGCTGACAAGCTGAGGCTGCTGAAGTCTTCACAGCAAGCCGTTCCCAGGGGAGGAGTAGCTGACTTGGCCTCTCTCTTCCATGTACATGGAAAGTAAATCTAAAATGAAGATCCCTGGGCTCCACTTCCAGATGCAAATTACTAGATTCAGGAGCATTTTTCAAACACTCTCTCTGGGTAATTCTAGGGAATACAGACCTATGGAAAAGTTCTAAATCCTGTTTAAATATGAGGATGCCCATTCTTCTTTTGTTTTTACATCAAACAGTTTCTTAAAGCACCATCACATAACTGTAGGTGGATTTTTACTTTGGCAGTTTGAGAAAGTACATAACAAGTAAAAACCATCATGAATGCAGTTTGAAATTTTGAGAAGCATTGTAGTTTATTAAGTAAGCAGGGACATATATGACTGAGAAATAGTGTCTTGCTTACTTTTCTCTGGTTGCTGGGAAAAAATACCTGACATCCAAAATTAAGGAAGAAAAGGTTTATTTAGTTTGTGGAGGTTTCAGGCTATAATCAGCTGGCTCCAAGGCAGGGTGGCACAGCAGAAGGGCAACAGTTCAAGGCAGCAGATGACAGCAAAAGCAACAGAACAAAAATGGGGGAGAGCAAGCCTGTTTTCCTCCCTTATATTGTAAGCAGGCTATCTGCCCTCGGGTGGGCACTCACACCATCTCCATGCCCTCCTCTTTCACAGGCTGAGGATGTTTATAGAATGAGGATCCTGGCTGAGTTGAACTAAGGTTCAACTTCTAAACTTCTCAAGTTGACACAATGGACCACAACCTAGAGCAGGTAAGGGCAAGTCCTACAGGCTGAGTTTCTTAATTAAGCTTCTAGACTTCTCAAATTGACACAATGTATCAACCATAACAAATAGTATTATATATATATATGAGAAAGTGCTACTTATTCATAATCTACACATTATTCGACATCCTCTCCATTAATGTGTTTTCACAGGCTTCTAGGCATGTTAAAATCTGCTGACCTATGTTATCTGAAAATTCGTTCTTCAAAACTAATGATCTGTTATGCTAATTAGAGGCTGTAGGGCTAGTTAACTAGGCAATAGTTCTTTTGCTTGTGTTTGAAATCTGACAACAAATCTTGGCTAAGCAGGAAACACTTCTTTAGGTGATCCTCCCCTGACATCCAAAATAGCACTGCTTCTGTTCTGTACTATATTCATTAGTACCTATTGATTTTTTACAAGGACTAGAGAGTCTTCTGGGGCAATGAGGAGATGATTTGTGTCCTATGTATCACTGAAGTTTAACTATAATATAGAATTCCAGATAAGACACAGTTTTGCCAAGAACTATGGATTCTCCTGTAATTGAATCACACATCAGAGAAGAAGGGTCAGGATGCAGCCAGGCCTAATACACCAGAGCTGGAAGGCTGCCACATATCCAGATCCACCCTGCTGGCTGATAATTGACATGGCTTGTGCCAATCACAATGCATATCTAGAAATGAAACATTTGTATAAACTTACACAGGTCTTCCATGAAACACACCCACTCTATGAGGTGGAAGCCATGAAAAGCCCTGATTGAGAGGTTTTTTTCTCTTCCTTAGTGTGAGTATTGTCAGCCTTAGCAGCAGTGGCTCTACTGATTCTTGGAAATAAGTAAGCAAACCAAGAGCTTCTCAGCAGTGATTGGGAGGGGTTTCCGCCTGACTGATCCTCCTACCCTTGAGTAGGTTAAGAATGGTAACTTCAAGATTTGGGCTGCACATGTAAATGTCATCGCATCTGCAATTCCGTGTTATTCAGATCATAGACATGTAAGGTCAGGAATAGTGTTTATAAAAGAGGTAAGCACTGATTGTTGCTTTTTTTCTTCATTTGTCTTTGGGACTTTGGTGCCTCATTATAGAGGGAACTGATCTCAAAACAAAAACCTGGTTTTTATCCCACCCACTAAAACACATAACTACTAGCTTTGCATATCATTCAGTCTCGATCTCAGGGTTATGGGAATTATATCAAAGAAAACCTTCCCTCTGTAGTGTCCTCAGCCTCTACAGATGACTTTGGGTTTTCTGGGTAACAGCTGATGTTTAGCTTCATAGTTGCAAGACATACCCCATGAACTGACCTCAGTGAATACTTCTAGGGTCCACCCTGGCTTTTGGTAAGGGTAACTACAAAATACGCAGCACCTACACATAGTATTATTAAATTTCTTCAACAAAGATGTCAGGGAGACAGTGCAAATAGTTGAAATAATGCACATTTTTTAACTTAAAAGATGTGGCTTTGAGTGTGCTGAGCCAACCAGTAACAAGCCTGCCGCCCTGGTAAGTGACTGTGGTCTGGCAAGCCGCGGCCACCCCAGGGCGGGGAGACAAGAAGTAACAGCATTTCCTGAGGTCCGTGCCATGTTGGAACTTAGGGCGCTGAGCTAATCAGTAACCAGGCTACTGCCTACTGGGGCGCAGGCTTAGAATCAAACATACCATATCCCCTCCCCCAACAATCGGGATCCAGGGATCTGGATATCTCTTGGGAGGTGACCATATGTGGTACAGCAAGTGGGGGGAGTTTCCTTTTACTATCTCTGAAAGCAGATATTTTTATCTCCATTTTGTTTTGTCCTGATTAACGGTGTTGCTCTATTCAATATTCTGTTTTGATGTGTTCTATAATGTTGTGTATTTCTTTTGATTTTGCTGTACATAATAGAAGAACAACTATTTTGAAGATAACGAGATATACAATAGTGCCTATTATTATTGTCCTGGTGACCTGCTGTGATGTTCTGTGCCAATTTCACTATACTGTCTCAATTGGCTTTATTCCATCCTGTTTTGTTGTATATTACTACCTCCAAGTTAATGAAAATTAAATAAAAATAAAACAATAGAACATGAGAAAATAAGGTAACAAAACACCTCCAAAAACTCCCAACTCCATCAAAGCTGATCCATGTGACATGGATGACGAGAGACTCAAAAACAAAACAACAGAATTATATAAGGTGACTAAAAAGGAAATAACAACATCAAAACAGATCAATAAGTTACTGAGCAAGCTGAAACATGATATAACTAAACAGATAATGTACTTAAAAAGCAAAAGGAAGAAAAGAAAGTGCGCTAAAGGATATAACAGCATGTATGTATAAGTGTGTGGGATTGATAACCATATTACCAAGTTTTTGTTGGATCGTTGAACAGAACTGTTTACAGCCTCACTGTTTGTTCACTTTGTATGCCTGAATTTTGTAACATGAACAACTATTTCTAAGAAGACAATATGTAATTTATCAAGTAGTGATTTCTTGATGTTTTTTCTGAAATTCTGTATTATTTCTACCCTTTTTTCTGTTTTGCTTTTTTTCTCTTTAAATAAAATTTAAAAAAGAAAAAAAAAGATGTGGCTTTGAATCCTAACTCTATCTCAACTATATAGTTATATAGTCTTACACAAATCATTTAACCTCTCTGAGCCTTAGTTTTATCATCTACAAAGTGGACATGATATCTCCAACTCAGAAAGGATTGTTATAAGGACTAGCAATAGTGCATCTAAGGTGCCTGGCAGTCTTTGCTGAAGTAGTACAGTGGTATTAGGGTCCAGGAAAGGAAGATTATTTCAGCGCCTGCATCACAGATCTGTCTGACAGACATCATCCTGGAGACTTGGCTTAGAAACATGAAATACAATTCCTCATCCCTCCCCATGCCAGGAGCTCAGCCTGCGGATGTTGTTTTCTTCCAGGGGTATAGACTGTGTTGATTTCCTATTGTGTCTGTGCAGGGTCCCATTCTTCGTGCCTTATCTTGGGTGACAATGGGAATTAAAGTAAGATGCCATAGGACGCAAATAATAGACTGGTGTCAGGGCAGAGAACTGTCAACAAGAATGGGAAAATATGATTTGTCTGAATAGCTGTGGTAAATACTGTTGGAATATTCTTCCTCTCTCCTTAGGGTGAGGAGGAGTTCTCACCCCAGATTTAGGGAGTGGAAAAATCTGTTCTTCATTAGGGGAACACTGTGTGCAATGAAGCAAGCCCTGGTAGGCATCCCAGTGGTTATAAGATGGATGCTAATAGTTGAGGCTGAGATCATCAGGGATTTGAACAGCTACTTTTGCTAAATAGCACTGACTGTTTACTTGGGCCTGCAAATGCCCAATTAATAACTAAAAGTAGAATAAAGTTGGTGTTTCTACCTCCCTTTTTAACCTGTCTCCTACACTGTCTTGAACTTTAGGCAAAAATCTTGCTCAGATATGTAAATAGGCACAGTAATCACTTAGGAAATGTGTAATAACTGGTTCATTACTCCCAAATTTACCTAAGCCACCTCACCCCCCTTTCAAGACCAAAGACAGCAAGATAACGCTAAGATATTTTCATTATTCTTAGGGACATTCACCTGCTGGCTTTTACAATATCCCCTCCAGTCATTGCCTTAAGCCTGTGATCACTTTGGATTCCAAATAGAGTCAGTAGTTATCTTGGATTCCAGCTAGGTCACCCCATGACAAGAACACCCCTTGCGAGTAGGAGTTATGTTATCTCATTTCTCTGATGAGGGGACAGGGTTTGGATGGATTCAGAAAATTGCACATATGCTCTTAAAGCTGAAATAGTTTGGCATCCTACCTAACCTGAACTCTGAAATTTAAACTTGAAAACATTTTTCCTTCCTGATGGGAGAACTGGGAAAGATTCAACAAAAGCTAGCAAGATCTATCATTAAAGTAAATCAAAGACTTTTAATTTAATTTTTGGAAAGCCACAATTAATGGAAAACACATTAGTTGCAAAGAACCAACAAATAAATTGAACAAGTCTGTGGGCCATTGTAGCTTGACAGCCAGGCAACTGTGTTCACACCGTACCACACAGTATAGACAAAGACTAGCAACTTGAGGTCTGTGTTTGCTCAAGGTTGCCTGCAATCTTGATAGCAAAGTCATGTGAGCATTTCTGCCAGTGTCCTGCCTGGCAACACTGCTTTGGAGTTCCAGTGCTTTCACAGTGACCAACACAGGTGGGTAGCTGCCCCCTACCACTGCCGAGAGCCTCTCTCTTCTCTGTGAAAGTCTTCTCTGATCCCCAAGTCAAATTAAGAGCTGTCTCTCTTCACAACTCCATCAGCATTCGGTGCTACATTCATTGTAGGCTCAATGGACTGCTTGAAAGTATCTTATTTTCATTTATCTACCCTGTTTCTTCTGGGTGGGTCCTTGTATGTCCCTTGTGCTTAGCACTGCATGGAACAAGTGATGCATGTATGCAACAGAAATTTGAGGAATGAATGATAAATAGTTAGATAGGAGCTTGGGATATGTTTAAGAATATCCTGTAGTGGAAAGAATGTGCAGTCAAGTATCTGCTAGACCTAGAATTATATCCTCATGCATTTCTTACAGAATATGTGATCTTAAATAATCACTTGAGGGCTGAGATTTTTTTTTCTCTGCAAAATAGGATTCCTGTTCTGTTTTTCAAAGAATTATTGTGATAATGCCTTAATGTTTTGGATGGAAATCACCTGGAAATGTTTTTTGGGTCACCATCAGAATTAAATATTGGGATAGGTGGACTGTTGTTTTAAAGTTACATGACAATATGAGTTACAATTCAGTACAAGAAATAGAAATCATTTTAGATAAAAGGGATTGAATGCAGAGAATCAGAGAAAGACAAAATTGCTGAAAGGATTGAAAGAGTGGATACTGAGGGCCACCACTAGAGCTTCAAGTCCAAGGACATTCAGTCCCCATACCTGCCAGCCCACATCAGGGAGCTGCTGCTGCTTCGTATACAGATTCCCACAACTGGCTCAACACCTTCATTCTCTATAACTTCGTGTGTTTGTTTTTTATTATGGTGTGACAATTTTGCTACAAACTCAATGGCTGAAAACAACACACATCGATTATCTGTTCCTGTAGGTTAGGAGTCCGGGCACAGTTCAGATGGAGCCTCTGACTCAAGGTCTCATGAAACTGCACTTAAGGTATTGACAAGGGCTGAGTCCAAACTAAGTCTCAACTGGGGAAGAATCTGCTTCCATGCTCACAGGGTTTTGGTGCCACTCAATTTCTTGTAGAGTCTTAGCGTAAGAGCCTCAGATTTTTCCTACTCATTGGTCAGATAATTCTGTCAACCTTTTGTTGCATGACCATTTGCTTCCTTAAAGACAATAAAAGAGAAAACACTTCCTACCATGATAGAAGTTGCAATTATATACAACATATATACATAATGCTATCACCTTGGCATATCCTATTAGTTAGAGGCAAATTACAAGTCCTGCCCATGAAGGAAAAATTGATATTGAGGAACTCAATGCAAAATATTAACATAGAGGCATTTACTTGACATATGATATTCAATATTTGCTCTTGTGACCAATTTTATTAATATGATGATACAATATGTATTTATTACTCATTGTGTAAGAATCAATATTACAAAATGGTTGACACAGACTTGTAATTGTATTTTCCAGAGTGAATTCTGATTCTATCTATAAGATCTTTGTGTGATAAATGGGCATGATATTAGGACCTACATAGAGTGCCTGGTAGAGTTTACACTCTGTAAAGGGTATATATCATTACTGTTATGATTCAAGAAAGTTCCTAAGTGTTTTATATACATTATCTTATTTGATCTTCAAATAGCCTTATGAACTAGACTGCTTGATAAGTATTGCCATTTTACAAGTGAGGAAACTGAGTCACAGGTAAACAGTATAATTTCCCAAAAGCCAACGAAGGCAGTGAGTAGTAGAGTTCTAATCAGTGAGCAGACTGCCTGCATTTTACCCATTGAAGATAGATTTTGTTTTTTGTAACTGGTCAAAATTATTTTTGTTCATCTTACTAGAAGAAAGAATGACCCCTAAAATTACATGTGCTTTCTCTATTGAGCTTTCCAATAGAATATGTGTTGTAGTGTTTGAAAATATTCAGTTATGCTATATAATGAAAGAAAACAAATTAGATGTATGAAATTTATGAAATAGGTTAGAAACTACAGCATGTGTATGTTTAAAGTAGCTAGAAAGGAGCCGGGGATATAGCTCAGAAGCACAGTACCTAACATGTCAGGCACAAGGTAATGAGTTCAATCCCCAGTATCAAGAGAGAGAGAGAGAGAGAGAGAGAGAGCTAGAAAGGAATAGCAGGACCAAGAGATAATTAATATTCACAAGGCACTAGATATTCATGAGGTATCTTCACAGAGTTAAATGATTTATAAATAAATATGCATAAGATATGTGAGGCACTAAATACTCTAGGTACACTAAATACACATGAACAATCACTGTTCTTGATTCAACCATAAATTAATGGTGTTCTTTCTGAATTATGTCCTCTGTGCAAGAAATACAAATGAAACTGATGGCTGCTCAGCAAGCTCACTGGCAAACTACAGTTATTGTTCAAGTACTTGTCTCTGTGTCTGTCCAACATACAAATGTTCTTGGAAAAGGCACTTTGTATCTCTCGGCTCCTTTCCTCAAACCTCAACTCTAGCCTATAACCAAACAGGGAAAGTTACTATGGCAGACAGAATGTATGAATACCACCTATACTAACACTCTCACCGTAAGGCTCTTTGATATGGATTGCATCCTGTTCCAGAGTGCCTTGTATTTTCTTCTTTGCTTCTCACCACACTTTAGGTAGATTTAGAATCCACTTGATTCAAGTATTTTGACTTGGTATGTGAGCCTCTCTGTTTTGTGACCTCTTATCGGCATTTCTGGTAGTGGCTTTTGAGGATACCATTACATCACAATAATTTCTCACTTGACAAATAATGGGAAGTAAATTAGGACCTCCTCTTTACAGATAATAAAATTAAGATATATAAAGCTTGTGATACTTGTCCAAGGTCAGACAGCTATTAAGTGGATTAATTAATTAGGACTCACCCACAGGTTTCTATTATTTCACGCCTAGCCCTTCTTCCTTTTTTTTTCCTTGAGCAGGACCCACATGCCAAGACATATCAAGAGTATATAAAATAATGAGTTGGATGTTTTCTGTGGGTCTCTAACTACAGGTTGCAAAGAAGAATCAAAGGCTGTCTGAAATAGTGGTGTCAAGGCAGAATAAGATGTCATCAGGCAAAGGCTTTGCTGTGAGAGAACCACACTTGGCATGCCTGTCCTGGACATGTCCTTGTTTCAGGGTATAGTCACCCTGAATCTGTTCCTTATGACCTACATGGGCAAGGTCGCTGGCCAAGAGGCACACTGTTAGGAATCAAATCCAGAAAAGAGGGACGCTTGAGTGAAAATGGTTTAGTTGTCTTCGTATCCTCTCCAAAGCGATATTCCTTGCCAAAGAATATGAGCCTTGGAGATTTGGCCTGTGTTCATGTTCTTTTAAATGTTTATTTTTGGATCAGCTCTGTTATCTTGGATATGAAAATTACTTTCCCCAAATTAATAGTTGACTTGAATAAACACTTTCTGGTTTGCCTTCCATTCCCTTCCCACTACTTTTGAAATGTGAAAATAGATATCCCTAGCCAGAATAGTTTTCAGGCTATGCCAAGGCCTTTTTAGACAGGGAAGTTTCTCTAGAGAAAGTGCTGCTGAGACCTTCATTTCATCAAACTCAATTAACAAGCTCTTGTGAAAGCATCAGTCTTCTCAGAGAGGAAATGGGTAAGCCTCAATGGAATCTTTCAAATAATTTTCAGCGCTCATTAGGGCCTCAAGGTGCTTAATTTTTTGCAAATATTCTTTACCTTTAATTCTTATTTCCATTTTGCCCTCTTCCTTCTTCAACAGCTCATTAAATCACTAGGCTAGAAAAACATCACAATAATTGTAACCTATCACAATGCTCTTAACTTTATAACTACATTTATTAAAAACTGAGCACAATACAATCCGATGTTTGTCTTGTATTCATGTGTGTACTTATACATGTGTGTTTGTGTGTGTACAGGCAAACAGACAACAGGGCAAAGTTTTGGAAGAAGCAATGAAATGCATAAGCATATTAATGAAGGAGTTGTAGATAACATTTAACTTGATTTTTCTTTATAATCCTTTGTTGCCTAAATTATTATAATCATCTTTCATTGTTTTTTCCTCTTTAAAAAAGTTGCTCTATTTCCATTTGGAATAGAAATAGTAACACTTCACAAAGTCTTTACCATTCTGAAGGATCTTGTTTAAGAACTAAATAATCTTATTTTGGCTTCCTAGCATCTCTGGGAAGTTGATATGTTTATATTTACTTTGTAAGTACTTGTAATAATTTAGATTTGTTTTTTGAAAGTTTACACAGCTGCTAAAAGGCAAGATTGAGAGGTGGGAAAGTATTTCTGATGTCAAATCTCATGTATTTTTTACTCTGTTGTAGCTATCCTCTATAAGTATTTTCAGCATTATGTCCCAAATTCAGTCAACCATTATTTTTTTGCATGGTACCCTAGAGAATGAAAGATAAAGATGCTGTCCTTTAGAGATTCACAATCCAAAGTAGTAGTTCTCACTTCAGCTCTCCATACAATTTACCTGAAGCAGGTTTTAAAACACCTGATGCCTGATCCATACCTCAGATGTTCTTTAAAACTCACCAGAATATCCATGAGAAGCCAAAGTAACAAGTGATCTGCTGATATGGCACACTCATAAATGCACCAAAATCTCATTAGAATATCTACATCTATATCTATGTCTATCTCTATATCTATATATGTCATCTATATCATCTATATCTATATCTAGTATTCAATTAATTGTCTTGTCTCTGGTAATTACTTTATGGCATTTTATGAATTTTTGGTATATGGATCACTTTGCATGAGTATCATTGGAATTTAAAACCACAAGCAGCTTTCAGAGTCTATCCTTGACATTAGCTGCAAATAATTTTCTCTTACTCTTACTGCATTTGTAGTTAAGGATAATACTGTTGCAAAGAGAACGCTGGAAATTTGGCCCCAAAGACTCTAGTGTGGCACTGATTTAGATATAAGAAATTGGGGTTTGAAATTTTACCTTTTTCTTGGGGATTTAATTAAATAGTGCCTTAAAGTTCCTCTAACTCGTGTTCCCTATGATTCTATATATCTATATCATGTAACCATAAATTGCTAAAAAGCAGATAGTTCAAGATAGATAATGAATTTAAAAGTCATCCCAGATATGAGTGGCTTTAAACGATAGTGTATTATTTCTTCTGAATTATGGATTGACTGGAAATTCTTGCTGGGGTTTACAGGAGTGGCTGCAGCTAGAGGAAACTAGCTGAAGGTGGAACAGCCAAGATGATCTGTCTCAGTTAGCAGCTGGTGCTGGCTGCTGACTGAAGACCCTTGGCTGTGCTTCACTGGACCTCCCATTGTCCAAGAGGACAGTCCAGGCTTCCTCCAAACATGTTGCTATCAACTATCCTACCATGAGATGGATGAGAGTGAAAGCCTTGGGTTGGTATTGCTATCCTGTCACTTCAGCCATGTTCTGTGAGTAAATCACAGGAGCATCCCAATTTCAAAAGGGTGAAACAGCAGGCTCCATATCTTTGAGAAGATCAATAGTAACACATTGGGAAGAGGCATGGGCACCAGCAGGTGTGATTCATGGCTAGTTGTTTTTATAACCTCTATTCTATTTTACTGTCTGGAAATGTCATGTAATATAGTGAGTAAGAGTATATTCTTTAGATTCAGTCTGGTTTCAAATCCTGCCACTCTAATTTACTAGCCTTGTGGCAGTTGCTCAAGGATGCAAATCACTCTGTTTGCTCATAGGTGAAATGAGGAAGATAATAAGGTAGCTGCGATAATCAAGCATGATCATATCTAAAAAACCCTAGTATGGAGTGAATATGTCCTAAAATCTCTCAGCTCTTCCATGTATAGCACTATATGATCCACAAAAAAATAATTAACTTCTTCTTTTCATGTCTTTATTCCTTTTATTTCTTTCTCTTGACTAACTGCTATGGCTAATGTTTCCAGAGCTATGCTGAATAAGTGTGGTGAGGAGCAACCAGCCTGCCGCCCTGGTAAGTGGCTGTGGTCTGGCAAGCCATGGCCACTCCAAGGCGAGAACCAGCAGTGTCTCCTGAGATCTGTGCCATGTTGGAACTTAGGGTGCTGGGAAATCGAGCAATCAGCCCACCACCCTGGTAAGCAGCTGTGAGTCTATCAGCGTGCAGACAGAGAATCAAACATCCTATCACCCCACTCTACCCTACCCCGGTTAGCAAGTGGGAGCCACAGATCTGAGCATCTTGGGAGGTTGACCATATGTAATAAAGCAAATAAGGGAGATTTCCTTCTACCATCTCTTTGAAGGCAAATATTTTTATCACTGTTTTGCTTTGTCCTGATTAATGGTATTGCCCTATTCAATATTCTTTTTTTATAAGTTCTATAATATTCTGTATTTCCTTTGTTTTTCTATACCTTATTGAAAGAACTATTGTGAAGATAATGAGATATATTACGGTTACCTATTACTGTTATCCTGGTAACCTGCTGTGAAGTTCTGTACCAATTTCACTACGCTGTCTCAATTGGCATTATTCCATCCTGTTCTGTGGTATTTTACTACCTTAAAATTAATAAAAAAAATTTTTAAAAAAGAGTGATGACAGTGGACATCTGTCTTAGTTACTTTGTATCCAAGGGCTAGACAATGAACCAATCACAAACACTAGATTTGGTTGAGTCCATAATTGCATGAGGCTTGGAGAGCACTGACATAAACCATGACAATATCCTTGTCTTTTTCCTGATTTTAAAGTAAATGCTTTCAGTTTTTGCCCATTTAGTATGATGTTGGCTGTTGGTTTGTCATAGGCAGCTTTTATCAGATTGAAATAAAAACAACTATTCCAAATTTTATCTAGTGTTTTTATCATGAATGGGTGTTAGACTTTGTTAAGTGTTTTTTTTCTGCATCTATTGAGATGAAAGTGTGGTTTTTGTCCTTGGCTCTGTTAATAGGGTATATTACATTATAGATTTGTATATGTTGAACCATCCCTGCATCCCTGGGATGAATCCTACTTAGTCATTGTGTATAATCTTCTTGATGATTTGCTGCATTCTGTTTGACAGAGTCTTATTGAGAATTTTTGCACCCATGTTCATTGAAGTATATCATCCAGATTTTTCCATGCATATATATACATAAGGTTAAACAGGTTTTTAAATAGAGATGAAATTATATTCTACATAATTCTCTACAACTTGCTTTTCTTAATTTACAGTGTACTTTAGCATCTTTCCTTTTGGCCTTGCCACACAATCCAGATCATCTTCATTGTCAATATTCTCAATTTAATGACAAGTGCAAACTCCTTTTTGCCATGTAAAGTAACATATTCACAGATTTGGGGGATTAAAATGAGGAAATTTGGGGAGGAAGGGTCATTATTTTCACTGCCACAAGAAGTTATTAACTTGCTCAAGTGGAAAGGACAAAACAAGGAGATTCCAGGCACAGGGGGCAACAGAACAATGATGGGAACCCAGTCTTCCCATCCCAAGCCCCACCCCTGCTGCTCCCATGCCCATAAATATAGACACTCTTTTTAAAAATGTGGGGGAGGGGGATCAAAGAAGATGCCTTCCCCCCACAGCATGCAATTTTTGTGGGTTTGACAATTAAGACACACATGATCAGATTTACCACAGGTGGATCATATGCATTCGGTCTCAGAAGGTTCTAGAATGGCAAATAACCCAAAGAGGAGAAATTTAATTCTTCAGGGGAGGAGCCTGATCTGTAGGCAGAGACAAGAAGAGTTCTCTCTTGTTAAGACTGGAAATGTGTAAAAATGTTGGAACCACTGGAAGTATCTTTTTTACTAAGGAGATCCTGTCTAAAACCAAAGGCATCCAAGAGGAAGGGAAGAGGAAAGCAGGAATGAGGAAGGAGAAGAGAGACAAAGGCAGAGGCAGAGACAGAGACAGAGACAGAGACAGTTTTTCTGATTTTTTAGTTTCAGACTTGCCTAAAATGACAATTTCTAGATTTTTCAAATGCATTAGCCAGTAAATTCCAGTGAATTCCATTTTCTTTCTTAGCTTGAGCTATTTGATTCAGGATTCTATTAAGATAAAGAGCTCTTGATAATATATTGTTTATAACACAGATGCTTTAAAATTTAATAAAATTTCCCAATATTAAGCACTCACAGTACTTCTAACTTGTTTTATTTGAACACTTCCACAGAAAACATCATAGATATATCCCTATATTTATCATACTTTAGAACATATTCAAAGAAATACATTTAGAATATATTCAAAGAAAGAAACCTGCTAATCTGAACCACTGCCATCTTGCTACATTCCTGTAGTTCTGCTAAATGCCCTCTCCTGGGCTACCAAACAGCTAATTGCATTAATGTGGGCAACTTATAACACCCAGCTGAACTTAATTAGCATGGTTCTGGGTGTGAGAAGCCCACCTGAGAATTGTTACAAATCGGACAAAAGGAGAACTGAAGGGGAAAATGGTGTGCTGTTGATTCTCCTGGAGAAGCTTGCCACTCTGGCTTTCCTGATATGAATAGACATGTTCTCACCCTCAGAGGAACTATCACTGAGGATGGCTGCAGTTCTCTTCATCCTTACTTTGAATACTGCTACCTGGTTCCAGTGCAGGTCTCTCAGCCTGATGGCACAAATCTTTCACCCAACTGACACAAACTTTATAACTTCCACCATTGACCTTTGGGGCTTACAGTGCAGATCCTTGCATGAGATATTGTCATGAAATCTAGGCCTCTAGTTGTACTCATGCAGGACATTGCCATGGGAACCAGGCCTTCAGTTGTATTGGTCGCTGGTATATGGACAGATCTCTTGTAGTCTTCAGCATTTGACTTTTGGGGTGAATATTATAAAATAATACTATAAATCGCATCCTATATTAAATGTATTCCTACTACAACACTATTATCATCATCCTAGCCTCCTCATCCACTCCATTTTCAGTCATTTTCTTCTCTTTTCACAGAGAAACTTTTCTTAGATGTCAGGACACATTTTTCCTAACTCTCTTCTACTTCCAGGGATCAACCCTGGTGCCACTGCTGAAGAACTAGGAGGACTGTGTTGAGATAAATTTTTGAAACCATGATTAAGCTTGACAGGATAGTATGTAGTCAATTATTATTATTTCCTGTTGTAGTCAGGGTTTAGAAGAGAAAGGATTTAATACCCAACACATAATTTATAGAATTATTTTTATAATATTTGCCCAAAGAGTCAATCACAAAACACAGTGGAAGATCTGTCCACTCACTAGAGACTCAAAGAATCCAGCTGAGGGCCTGGATCCTACAGCAATGCCCTGCATGAGTCCAGCTAAAGTCCTAGAGCCCCTGTAATATCCTCCATCAGTCCAACTGGAGGCCAAGAGCCCATGACAATGTCTCATGCAAGTCTGTATAAAGGACCTGCACTGGGAAGCCCCGAAGGTCAGTGGTGGAAGCCAGAAAGTTTGCACCAGTAGGATGAAGGATTTGCACTGGAGCCAAGAAGCGATGTTCAAAGTAAGGACCAGAGCTCCCACAAAGAGAACTGCAGCCATTCTCAGCAACAGCAAGGGCCCGAGCTCCTCCAGTGAAGAAAAGAGCTGAGTTCGTATCAGGAAAGCCAGTGTGACAAGCTTCTCCAGAGCTTGGCAAGCATGAGGTCGTGAGTTCAATTGTTAACTCCCCCCACAAAAAAACTTCTCTGGAAGAATCAACAGCACACCATCCCCCACCCCAGTTCTCTTTTTATGCTGTTGGCAACAATCCTCATTTGGGCTTTTCATACCCAGCACCACATTGATTCCATTCAGCTGGGTTTTATAAGTTGTCCATCAGTTAATCCACCAATGCACTGGCACACTAGGCTTCCCTAGTGATGCCGAAAAACACAAAAATTTCTAACATCTGGAAATTTGCACATCTGCTACCACAGTTCATTTCAGACCTGTTACTACATTTTATTTTCAGTATGATTTGTTTCTGTCTTATCTACTGTAGACCTCTTTAATTACAGTGGCTCCATCCAGATCTTATCATAGTGACAATCAATGTTTTGAATTCCTTGTCCCATGATACTACGTCAAGTTTAGTGGGAAAAATTTCCTGTTAACATTTCTTTCATCCTCTCTGGTAACTGCAGCCCATCATTTTATTTTCAGTGAATTTCATCAAAAAGATGAGCCTTCCATGTTCCAAGATCACTAGTTAAATGAAATAAGAGTAAACCATCAAGAGAGAACTCCAGGTAGCGAGCAGGGCCCAGAATCCACCCCTGGGCCCTGACTGCACATGCTCCAGTGGCAGAATCCCAGCATGCACAGGGCAAACTTGGAATTCCCCTCCCAGGCAGTAAGATCATGCCCTGAGTCTGAGGCCACCCCAGAACACATGAGAGCAACTACACTCAGTGAACTCCAGGCAGCAAACAGGGCCCAGAATCCACCCCTAGGCCCTGACCGCACATGCCCCTGCAGAATCCCAGCGCACAGGGCAAACTTGGAACTCTGCTCCCAGAGGAACCTTGAACTACAGCGGATTATCTGTGCTCCCTTGAAGGGAGATTAAGTGACTGACTCACCAAAACAGAAGATTTCAGCTGGCTCCAAGCAGTGGGGTGAGTATGCCCCTAAAACAGAGGTGTACAGTGGGTAAATAGGGCCAGTAGTAAAGCTCCATCCAACTACCTGTAAGACCTTGGTAAGTCTGACAAGAGTGAGGGTGACCCCTTCCTACACACAGAAAACATCAGGCAGAGTGAGGAGTGATGAGAAGGACTGCCCAAACTTGAATAAAGTCAAAAGGGCTTATGGGACACACAGGCACACAATATAACACAGTAGGGCCTCTGCCTACACAAACACTATAGACAGAGAGATTAGATGACCTGGAATAACCCGAAGATAAAGTACTAGCAGAAACTAAAAGCTGACCTGCATCAATACTACTAGGCTTGTCACTCCAGGAAGAATATAGGACTCACCCAACAGGCCCTGCAGCAGAAAGTCAGGTGACTTGCACACCTATTCATTATGGGACCCAGCAATTGGACAAACATCAACCTTACAGTACGACCCCAAGATACACACTACCAAAAGCTGACACTAGTGGGTCTGAAGGACCAAACACTAATTTGAAAGGAGAAAATGGCAAAATGAAAAAGCTAAATGCAATCTCAAACATCTAGTCCACCAGGAGCAAGTACAGGAGACACTGAAATAGAGGACTCCAAAAGTAACACACTAGAAATCTCTGAAAAGATAGCAAATGAAATTAAAAAAAAAAACTCCATAAGGCCATAGAGGAAATCAAATTAGAAGAACTCTCCCATTAAAGATAGAAGTAAAAACCTTAATAAAGAAGTTGCTGAGTGCAGCTAAAGAAGAAATAGAGAAAAAAGTACAGGAGCATGAAAAACTGATTGAAACCTTGAATGAACAATATAGAAGCAGAGTTCATGAAGCAAACTGAAAGACATTCAAGAAACAAAAAATTCTATTCAAAGCATGCAAAACCATTTAAATGAAGCTGACAGTTGGATTTCAGACCTTGAGGACAGGATTGCAATTAGTGATCATAAAAGGATAGAACTTTTAGAAATAACAAAGCAGCATGAAATGACAATCCAGAAGCTTCAAGATGATGCCAAGAGCAACAATATAAGATTAATAGGCATTAGTGAAGATGCTGGAGTTAATACAAATGACATAACAAAAATATTCACAGAAATAATAGGAGAAAATTTCCCAAATGTGGGGAAAAATCTGATATGCAGATAAGTGAGGCATATAGAATGCCAAACAGTCACAACCAACATAAATCTACACCCAGACAGATAATAATTAAGATCTCAGACATGCAACATAAAAACAGAATACTAAAAGCTGCTAGAGAAAAGACACAAGTCACCTATCAAGGAAAGCCCATTTCCTTGGGGAAAGGAATCACAGCAGACTTTTCAGCACAAACCCTCCAGTCAAGACATGCTTGGAGAGAGATATTTCAAGTGCTGAAACAAAACAAAATGGAGAAACAAGATACTTTCATGATAAATAATAAATGAAGAAATTCACATTGACCAAACCAATCCTAGAAAGAGTATTGAAAGGCGTACTGGACAGAGATAAAAATGGCCACAATCCCCAGAACAACAACAGAAAGAAACCACCAGGTAGGACAAGCAATTAAATAAGGGGGAAAAGCAGAAAGCAAACAATTGGAACATAACATGGTAGAGTTGAACCAGTACATATCAGTGATATCCATAAATGTAAATGGCCTCAATTCAAAGACATAGGTTGAGAGAATAGATCAAGAAACATGATCCCACAATATGCTGTATACAAGAAACACATCTGACCCAAAAGGAAACATATATATTAAAAGTCAAAGGATGAAAAACAGTATTCCATGAACAGGAACCCAGAAAAAAGCAGGAGTAAGTATTCTATTTGCAGACAATGTGAACTTCAAACCTAAAATGATTAAAAGAGACAAAGAAGGCCACTACATACTCATAAGTGGAAAAATCCAAGAAGAAGAACTAGCAATTAAAAATATATATACACCAAACACAGGAGCACCCAACTATATAAGAAAGATACTAATGGACATGAAAAACCAAATACACAAGAACACAATAATTACAGGGGAACTTAACAGCCCATTGTCACAAAGAGATAGATCAACTAGACAAAAAGTCAGCAAAGAAATAATAGAACTGAATCACACCTGTGAGCAATTGGACTTAGTAGATGTTTACAGAGTGTTCCACACAACCACATCAGAATAAACATTCTTCTCAGCTGCAAACAGGACATTCTCCAAAATATACCATATATTATCCCATAAAACATTCCTTTTTTTCCATAAAACATTCTTAAGTAAATGCAAAGGTATTGAAATTATTCCTTGCATAATATCTGACCATAGCGCACTGAAATTGGAAATTAATGGCAAAAGAAATTGCAAAACCTGCATGCATACATGGAAATTAACTAACAAGGTTTTAAACA
>PVJX010020257.1:0-33626 GCA_004027295.1 Dolichotis patagonum | reverse complement strand
AGTGCACAAGCAAAGCACTCTGCGAAGCCATTTAGGCTTGGATTGGAATCTCAGCATCTTCAGAAACATAGCTATTGATAGCCTCTCTGGTGGTATGGATAGGGTGCAAGTGAGCTTTGGCTCCACCACAGAGCTGGTTAAAGCAGAGACTTAATAGATCAGTGGATGAAATGCTCAGCAGTTTCTACATCCAGATTATTACATAATCAATAATCTTTTTTCACATGTATATGTATAAAAACCTTTTGTCTTCATCTTTAACATTTTTAAACTTGCCACCCAGTATGTAACTTCATCTGTGATTTTGAAATTACAAAAAAGCTTTTTGGTGTGTATCAGGGTGCCTTTGGTGCCAGAAACAGAAATTCCAGCTTAATCTGTCCTAAGAAAGAGGATTTCTTGGTTATGTTAAGAGAAAAGAAGTCTGATTTTGCCAGTAGAGTAGCATGTGTGGGTCAGGGACCTGGATATGCTCTTTCATGCTTTCACAGCTCTGCCTCCCTCTTTGACTGGGCTTCATCCTCATTGGAATGTAGAAGGCAGCAACAACTTCAGGCCTCCAGTTTGTTAATATAGTATCTAGCAGACAAGATAGACTACTTCTGATGGCTCCTTCTTGAAAGGAAAGAAACTTGCTATTTAGAAGCTCTTAGCAAGTTTTCCCTTGTTTTTATTAGCCTTAATTATATTTTGACCATTTCTGCACCAGTCCATGTAGGCAGGCCAGTGTGATGCTCCTCAGCTGACACAGATTACTGGTCATCACTGATAGGATGCTGAGATTACCCTCAGAGCAGCCAGACCCACCGCTGCAGGGGTTTCTGAGGTCGTCTGTCTTGGACCTCAGGGACTGCATGGAGAAAATGGAAATACGATATACACAAAATGGTTAAGATAGTTATACTACTAATTGCTGTTAGTTCATTGAAAAGAAAGATTTGTGCCTATATTGTTTGATCAATTTTTCATGCCTGTATCTTTTTTTAATTTTTTTTTTTTTTTGGTACCGGGGATCAAACTCATGACCTTGCACTTGGCAGGTGCCTATGCCGCTGAACTAAATCCCCACCCCAATATATCTTTTAATATGAGCTGCTACTTTGAAGATAACAATACACAACGTACTAACAATTGTTGTTCTCCTACAATCTTGTTTTATAATTTTGTACCATTTTTTTTCCTTTAGAAGATAAAAAATGTGATGGAGAGAATTGATGCTAGGCAGATGCTAACAATGCTTAGCGAAAAATCTTGTGGTTTTAATGAAATTTCATACTATGTGAATACAAAAGTTCAGGATTTTTTTTTTACCTGCTCACTTTTACATTTAGCCAGTATATAATATTAAATTAAAAACTATTTCTGTCTTCCTAACATTTGTTTATGAGAAATGTATTTTTGGGTAAATACATTCAATAATTTATATTATTAATCTATGTACTAGTATGCTGTCCAAAATATAACATGTTTATATTAAAGCAGAAAGTTTTTCTTGAGCCTCTAATTTGATGCTTTATAGGCCAGGAAGTTAGAAATTTACTCGATTACATGTCTTTGAATAATTCCAGTAAATAACACTAAATGGTCTTTGGAACCGTTATAAAATTTTGTGGTAAACCGATCTCATCCTGGTGTATTTTTGTTCTTAATATTTTTAGCGGTTTCATCTTAATTTGTTTCATCTTTCCCCCTGTTTTTGTTGTAATTAAAGTTGTCTGCAGGGGCTTGATTCTTTTCCCAATGCAATAGAATTTGAAAATTTATTAATTTCAGATTATTATGTTAGACCTATTTATTCACGGAGGTATAGTACAAAACTTTGCAGTAAATCTTCTTTGATATTTAGTGTAAGCTGCATTACTACTTTTGAATTTGGTGTTGTAGGCAAACCAGTCATGCATTCTTTTGCTCCTCAGCAATAAATATTAGAAGTTACATTTAGAATTAATGTTTTTTCTAGCAGCATCTAATTTTAATCCTTTAAATATCATATCTGCATAAGTTTATTGAGAAAATATGTGATATTATGATACTACAAATTCAGTAACTTTAAAAAATGAATTTACAGCCATATGTTAATATACCAAGAAACAGTGTGCATGCGTGAGGCACTGATAGTCTGTAGTCAATTCATGGTGTGCCCAGAGATTCTAGGAGACCTTATACTAACTTGTAATATTCCTAATCACCCCAAATAATTGACAACCAATTGGGGAACTATAATTGAATATTTCAAATGAGTGCTTTAAATATAATTTCTTTCAGGAATAAAACTATTGGGTAGCCTTTGGATGTAACCTCTTTCAGCTAGGGTATAAAGCTCTAAAACTATTGCAAAAAAATATGTTAAAAAGTTAGATCACAGAAATATAAGTAAATTTTTTTTTGATTTAGCCTATACATTGGAGGCATTAAATAATTATTAGTTGAATCAGTGAGTGACTGAATGGTTATTTGAACGATGATTGTGAGTGCTAGATGTCCTATCATTGTCTTGGTGAAAGTGTGGAAGGAACTCCCAAATGGGAGCTTCACCAGGAAGATGTAAGATCTGTGACCCAGAAAGAAGCAAGAAATATTTCATGTAGCTGGACATCATATCACATCTTTCACCCAGTTTGTATTGTGCTAGGAAATACTTTTGTTAATTTTTTTCTATGATTGTGACTTGTTTTTCTGAGAAGTGATACTAGGAAAGGTAGCACTTGTGGACTTTTTGTGTATCTTATCTTTTTCAGATGAATGATACAATTAACAGAAATGAACTTGAAAATGAGAAAGTCCAGTTGTACATTCCCCGCAAAATTCCCCTTGTGTTCTTTTTAAAACTCTTTTGCTTTCTTCCTCAGTGTGTCTTAAAATATACCATTTTGTCTGTTGTCTTTATTTCCAGGACTTTATCACTATCTTTGAATGATTTTGCAGTAAACTTTGGACATATTTCCTCCTTTTGCTGTACATTATTAAAAAAATCTGTATATATCTTCCTGTTCTCCATCTTTGATTATATCTCTCCCTTTCTAAGTGTTTCACTGTGCTTATTGCTAGGTTGTCCCAACTGCTGAGCTGCATCTGGAGAATTATCATGCATACATTATTGACACTTAAATCTATCGATTCTTCCGTTGTAATTTCCAGCTTTTACTTTAAATTTAATAAGTACTTTTTTATCCACAGACCAAGAGATATCCACTAAATTCTGCCTTCCCACTTTTTATTTTCTTTTTCTATATGGGTTGATTCTCTTAGAATTAGTTCTGATCTACCTAGAGTTTAAAGTCTGGTATTAAGTTTGGCAGATACTTCCCTACCCCCAATATTCAGCTAATCATTTTATTGTTTTTGTTCTTTCCATTTTGTGATGTCACATTTATCATGCATTAAATATTATCATAGTAGGCTGTCAGAGTAAGATAATATTTTGAAATTGCTTCCTCAGCGTTTCTCTCTGTTGACCTGTTCTTTTGAGGATTTGCTCATTTGGAACTTTTATTTACTACCCTGCTTCTCTTTTGGCTCTATTTTTTCCCCTTCTGCTTTTAATTTTTATTTCTGCACTGTCCAGAATTAAAAAAAAAATTGATCCACATGGAAGTGCTTGCAGGCAGCTGCACTGTTACATTCATCATTGTATTCCCTGGAGCCCTTACTAAGATTTCTTAATTTTAAAATTAGAACATTTCCGAGATAAGGAAAAGTACAGAGAAGAAAATAAATTAGTCTCACCACTCAAATATATCTAAAATTGTGCTAGTGCTGCATGACACAATTTACTACAAACTGGGTAATTAGGAAGTATTTTATGTATGCATATATGAAACGCTCATGGAGATATATCTATATAAAATATATACTACATTGTTACATGCTTTTTCATAATAATTCTATGCCTATAAGTATTCCTGTGACTTAAGTGGAGTTTTAAACTGTTCTAGTGATTCTCTGTGGTCTGTGCACTAAACAATTAGTTAATATGAAAGAATATGCTATTGTTTCAACAGTGATTGAGTTTCAGAACAATATGATAGATAAATTACTTAAGTCATCTCTGAGGTGCAGATGTGTATTTGTATTTTCTAAGACTGAATCAGCCTCTGAATGATTATTTTGTGTTGGTTGAATAAGTAAAATAAGAGGAGAAAAAGTGATTGTGTAGTTCATGATTTCTTAGGGAACCTATATAGTGTTGGCAGTGGTAACATTATAATCTAGAGATTTATCTTTAGCTGTAGATGTCTCAGAAGGAAGAAAACATGCATAATTCTAGGGTAGGAGAAATTAGTTAAATGCCAAATACAGTTTCTGAGATTTGGTGGCCACAAAGTTGGCACAGTTAGTTGTCAATGTGGTAGGCTGGAATTTAAAAGACTAGGGGTTCATATAAGGTGGGAGGAAAAGCTGTAAGGGTCTGGCCAGTGGAGTAGAGGCTCAGACAGGAAGATGGGTATACTGATTAGAGTCCTACCTGGGAAGTGCAGGTAACACTTGAGATTTGCCACTCTGTGTGGATACCCTGTGATTCTTAGCCATCAGTCAGTGGAGAGCTGAGCAGCACAACCTTTATTATGGGAAGAAGCCTTGTATGTGACTTGCATCCTCAAATTCTCAGTCTTGAGTGGGGTTTAGCTAAATGTTTAAAGTGCCTTTGCCAGTCATTGTTGTGGGGGAGGATGAAGGAAAAAAATTTCTAGGGAAAATTGAGAAATGGTGAGACTTTCTTAACACGAGAATTTTTAGGGTGTTCTGTAGGGAACATTGTTTCTTGATTCTTGCTTTTTCGTTGGAGACTTGGAAGAGAAAGCCAGGGTTTATCGGCTGTGTGGCAGCTAGCCCAGTGTGGATGGAGCAGAAAGTTTAGTGAGGTCACAGAAAGGAACATTAGAAAGAGTGCTTCAATCCAGGGAAGCAGGCCTTCAGTAATGGAGATTTAGGATTTAGACTTTATTTTGGAAGTGTGAAGTTGGTAGCACAAAGAAGTACCACATACATATCACATTTGTATCATTACATTTAAAAAAAATGTGCATTACAAACAAAATCTGTTTCTCCTGTTTGAATGATCTGTGTATCAGTTAATTGGATTGAAAGACATGATTATAATACAATTTTATTTTTAATGGATTTTCATTTATAGATTTGATGGTATTTTTACTAAAAGGTGATAAACACAGAATTGAAAACTTTCAAAATGAGGTGAAGATAATGAGGCTATTTCTTTTCTTTTTCTCTTTCTTTTTGGTGCTGGGGATCGAACTCACAGATTGCATGCTTGCCAGGTAGGTGCTTATGCTGCTGAGCTAAATCCCCAGCCCTTCTTTTCTTTACTTTTCTTTCTTTCTTTTTTTTTTTTTTTGAGGTGAGGTCTTACTATGTCCAGGCTGGTCTTGAACTCACTATGTAACCCAGGTTGGCCTTGAACTCATGGCAACCCTCCTGCTTCAACTGGGGTTACAGGTGTGCATTACCATGCCTGGCTGGATAATGAGGCTAATAATGCTCTTCTTTCATCCTACAAATCTCCTAAGTCTTTTTCTTTTGGATTAGGTATTTGAATTGTTTTATGAGTAATGAGTTGGGATAAACTGACAGCGTGAGCCTCTGTGGAACATTTTGATATATGTTAGCCTGGAAAATCCCTAATTTGGGGGTCTTTATCTTTTATGCAAGAATTAGTGAACTTCTTGAAAGGACACCATGAGTTAAAAATGTGAAATACTGCATGAAGAGAATGTGCTTTCTGAAAAAGGGGCCTTTTCTGTTTGTCCTTCCTAGCACTCCAAGTACCAGGTCAGCATAGGCCTTGAACTACCACAGATATGGCATGATATTTGTTGAATGGGAGTAGAAGTGAGTGACTGATTTCTTAAATTTTAGAGTTGTGGTGTTCCTGTGTCTTGATTTCATGGCATATTCCTGTCCCCCCTAACGGTTATTGTTAAATTGAGATTTAATCTGAGCTGTGATCAAAATATGCAGTGAATATTTAAGTTAAAAATTATGATAAAAGATACATTGCCATTAACCCTGCTCACAATATTCTGCCTTGCTTGGAGCACACTTGTTCCATCATTCTTGCCACTTTCTGAAGCAGTTCTGGAAGTTCTATCATTGGTATCTTTCGTCTTGCTGCTGTGGCTGCCTCAGTGTCCTGAATCAGATCAAAACTTTTATCTCCTGTGAACATTTTGATTTTGAGGACGAGCCAGAAGTCAGGTAGTGCCTGGTGCAGTGAATAAGGTGGATAAGGACACACTGTAATAGCATTTTTACAAGCCTGCCTTTCTGTTGGATGGCAGTCAGCAGCAGCATTCACTGTATGTTGATCACACCTTATAAAGATGCTCACAAAAGAGGATGTCCAGAACTACTTCAGGGAGTGGTAAGAATGATGAGATAAGTGTGTTCCAAGTGTAGGGAAGTATTTTGAGGGATATTAAAAGGAATGTATCTCTTACTGTAACAAACATTTTTAATTTAAACTTTCACCATATAATTTGATCACTCCTTTCATGTTGGAAAATCTTGTGGCATTTTGTTAAGGTAAGTGGAAATACTCTATTTAGTAATTTATAAATTAATATTGAACATATTCCTAACAGTTGTGACCTTTATGAATTCTTCAATTTGAGTGAACATAGTGTCCCTAATAGCTTATTATTGTGCTTTTCTTTTTGTTTTAAGCAAAGTGAAATGGTTTTCTCTCTGTAAATGGTACTGGTTATGAGTTATCTGGGAAGAACAGGGCTAAAATTTCTGAATGCCCAGAAACTATTTTAACAATTGGAAGACTATGAGGATAAAATAATATAATTTTTATTGTTTTCTTTTATTTTATTAGGTAAAAAAGCTCCAGTTTTATTTAACAAAGAAATGATTGAGTCAATGAAGGAAGGCTCAGTTGTTGTGGATTTAGCTGCTGAGGCTGGAGGAAACTTTGAAACCACTAAGCCAGGAGAACTTTATATTCATAAGGTATAGCAACCCACGCCCCCCAGGACTGAACTCAATCTCCTCGCCTTCTTTTATTTCAAGACAAGGTCTTGCTAAGTTGACCAAACGAGGTACAAACCTGCGATCCTCCTGTTTCAGCATCTCAGCGTGCTAGGGTTACAGATGTGTGTCATTGTGCCTGGTACACAAAAGCATCTTGTTCCTATAAATCAAATCAGATATATATATATTACCACGCCTGGCTGGTGTGTGTAAATATATATATATATATATATATATATATATATATATATATATATATATATAAAATATATGTATATATATTTAAAAATATATAAATACTATATATAAATATATAGTATATTTATATATAAATATATATTTATATTATGTATTAAAATGTATTTTATATATTATATATTTTAAATTATTTTTATTTTTGGTTGCTTGAGATGCAGTCTTGCTATGTAGTTCATGCTGGCATTGAACTAGCTTTGAATTTATAGCATTCCTCCCAAAAGCTGGGATTGCGGGCATGTGCCACCACGCCTGGCTTAGTTCTGATATCTTTAGTGATTTGTGAAGTATTTATTTAATTATCTATTTAATGGTGTTGGAGATTAAACCCAGGGTCTCATGTGTACAAGGCAAGCCTTCTACCATGGAGCCACATCCTAGCTCACGGGAAGGAGGGTTTATTCCTTTAAGTATTTGGAGAAACTGAGAACTGAAACTTTATTTGACATAATATATTTATGTTTGTGTGCGTGTGTATGCATCTGTAAAGATATTTTTAAATGTAACATTGAAGGATTGCCCTAGAAGGAATGTGAGCCTAGAGTAATAAACCTTTTTGACTGTATATATTTTTTTTGATTTAGGGAGTTACTCATATAGGCTATACAGATCTTCCCAGCCGAATGGCCACTCAGGCCAGCACTCTGTATTCTAACAACATCACCAAACTTCTGAAGGCCATCAGCCCTGACAAAGATAATTTTTATTTTGAAGTGAAAGATGACTTTGACTTTGGTACAATGGGTCATGTCATTAGAGGAACTACAGTGATGAAGGTAAGGGAGAGATCTTCCTGTGCTTTGACGGGAAATTTGTTTCAGGATTCCTGTTCATGGAAGAATCCTAAATTATAATAGAGATATATCCTAATAGAGTATTGATGTGCTAGGTTTATGTCAGTAAAATTGTTCAAAAATGCAGAATAACGAAAAATATTTCAAACACATACGGATGTCTCACTGATAATATAAATTCCTTTTGAAAACCAGAAATAAATTGAATAAACTAAAAATTAAATGTTCTGTTCATGTATCTGCCTTTAAAAATTTGATCTGTATTCTTGTATATATGTCCTAGACACATGCAAATTATGTATCTGTGTATGTGTAACACATACAGTATATATTTGTGTGTGCTATGAATTAGATCAATTTATATAGCTACATGAAATTATATTTAAAAGAGCCATGATTTTCGGTAGTAAGCTATCTTCTGTAAGTGATTTTGAAATGTTTATTTGCCTTAAAAAAAACCCACCTATTTTTAAATCTCTATTAGGATGGTGAAGTGATTTTCCCAGCTCCCGCACCAAAAAATATTCCTCAAGGTGCGCCGGTAAAACAGAAGACAGTGGCTGAGATAGAGGCTGAAAAAGCAGCTACCATTACACCGTTTAGTAAGACAATGACAACAGCTTCTGCATATACAGCAGGTGAGCATCTCATGGATCAAGATCTAGTCCTGTTTCAATTTTGTATGTCATGTATTAATTGTCAAAATTTGTAAATACAGTGCTGTTATTCTTTGGATTCCATTAGCGATTGCCTCTGATAGACCTATTTTTTTTTTTTAACCAATGTTACTTGTCCCACCACTGGAGAATTGGAGAGTGCACAGATTTGACTACCCCAAAAGACACAGGCACTTTGCTAAGTATGAGTGAAAGCATGTAAAGTGATATACAGGCTGCTAATACTCTTCCTGTTAAAGAATGCATCTTAAATGTCATTAATATTTTTAACTGCATCAAATGTGTTAAATAGTGACAGATGTTAGACTGTGCTGATGTTAAGTGCATATAAATGTAGTTAAAGTTTTCTTATGCTTTGTAAAACATCAGTTGTGATTGTACAGTTGAGTATGACTGAAAAGCCAAATATTTCCCTGGAAGAATAAACATTATGGCATAGGGTACAGCCCTTGAAAGCTTGACTGACATTCTATTTTCCTCATCTACCAAAAGTGCTTAATGTTTTACTTCTGATCTTTTTCTTTGCAATTTAGTGTAAGTTCTTGTTTTTAAACTCATCTTCATTGAAAACACTGAAGAATTTTTGTAAAATAGTGAGAAACAGTGTTTTGGCTATGTATCACTAGCAGCTGAAGTAGGAATATTTGATTTTAAATTGATTTCTGTCTCATAGACTGAATTAAAAATGTTTAGTTCTGTTTAGAGCCAGAATAAAAACAAGAGCTAACTATAAAGAATTAAGGACTAGCAACAGGCACACATAATTCTTGTAGCCTCAGCATTCTCTAAATTCCCATGTGAGTCCAGCTGTTTTAAAGCTAAACATGTATGTAACTCTCCTTGAATAAAGAGCAAGTGTCAGCAAAATGACTGTAACAGCTTCTGGTTGTGAGCAGTCTGAATAGATGGACCAGTGTCCCTATTTGCACTGTTAAGGGAGAAAAAGAGAAGAAACTAGATTAGTGTATCGTATGGAGTGTTTAAAAAAGAAGAAACTAGATTATCAGATGGTACAGTGTTTTATGAGTAGGATCATAAATTTCTTTTTTTTGTTTTTTTAATTTTATTTAAAGAGAAAAAAAAGCAATACAGAAAAAAGGGTAGAAACAATACAAAACCTCAAAAAAACCCCATAAATCACTAGTTGACAAACCACATACTCCCTGAATTAGCTGTTCATGTTACAAAATTAAGGCAAACAAAGTGAACACACAGTGAAGCTGCAAACAGAAAAAAAAAGGATGGAATAAAGCCAATTGAGACAGTATAGTGAAACTGGCACAGAACATCACAGCAGGTCACCAGGACAACAGTAACAGGCAACATTGTATACCTCGTTGTCTTCACAATAGTTGTTCTTCTACTAGGTAGAGCAAAATCAAAGAAATACACAACATTATAGGACAGATCAACACAGTATTGAATAGAGCAACACCATTAATCAGGACAAAGCAAAACGGCGATAAAAATATCTGCCTTCAGAGATAGTAGAAGGAAACTCCCCCGACTTGCTGTACCAAATATGGTCACCTCTTAAGAGAGACCCAGATCCCTGGATCCCAATTGTTACGGGGGAGGGGTGTGTGTGGTATGTTTGATTCTAAGCCCACGACCCAGTAGGCAGCAGGCTGGTTACTGGTTGGCTTGGCGCCCTAAGTTCCAGCATGGCGCGGATCTCAGGAGACGCTCTTGCTTCTGGTTTCCCTGCCCTGGGGTGGCTGCGGCTCCCCACACCACAGTCACTTTCCAGGGCGGCAGGCTGCTTACTGGTTGGCTCAGCGCCCTAAGTTCCACGGATCATAAATTTCTATTTCTCTTTGAGACTCCTAAGAAATATACAAGACTCATATGTAGATTTATTTTATATGGAGGTTTCTATTTATTGAACCAAGTTATATTCTTTCTTATAGATTATTAAGTTATTCATAAGAAAACCTTCACATGTGTGATGTGATGTGTATCTCTGATGTCCAACACAAAAGGCTGTGGCTTATAGTATTTAGTGCTTTCTGAATAATGTGATTAGAATAATAGCTAGCAATTACTGAATGCTAGATGTTATGCTCAATTCTTCACTTGCATTAGCTTATTTATTCCTTGCAAGAATTCAGTGAGGTAGGTATATTATTATATTATTTCAGATAAAGACAGGGTGGGTTCATAATTTTATGGATGAAGATGCTGAAACACAGATTTTAAATAAATTGTCTGAGATTGCACAGCTAGTAAGCAGCAGAATAAAGATTTGAACCAGGCTTTCTGGTTTAAGAAAACATGATTAAGCACAACCATATAGAGCTTCTCTGATTTTTTACTGGCAGGCAAGCCATTTTATCTGACTCTTCTTCCAGATGGTTAGCAGGCTATCCATTAAAAAGTTGGGAATCTTGTGTGTGGGTAAGAAAATGTAAATTAAAACTTAAGTCTTTCTGAAGGACTTAAAGTAAAATTAATGTCGATTTTAGATGTTTCAGCTATGCCACTTAGAAAATAATACTTATATCAAGGGAAAAGGTCTATTATTAAGGAGAGTAAAATTCCAGCTTCCTAGTAGTCCTATCAGGTAACCCTGACCACTAGGTAACCCTTTCTTCTATTGTGGAACAGTTATCCACATGTTTGTTATTAAGGAAGGCGATAATTAAAGATGTATGTTCAGAGCTGACTGTTTGTATTGTGCACATTCTTAATTTAATTTGTATTTTTTTTCCTTTTCTTTGTAAAATCCTGTTTGCTGACTTGGTGTTGAGGCTGGAGCTGACTGCCCTGGCCAGCAGTCCAGTCCAGATTCGGGAGCAATTGCAAAACTCCTGGCCCGGGTGGGTGGAAGCCATATGTTTTGGGGAGGTGCTGGAGTGAATGAAATCCTTCCTACTCTTTTAAAACCACTCTTCTTTGGCCAAATCTGAGAGTGACATAAAGTTGGCCTTATAAAAGTACTGTTTTTTAAAGGTTATGTTGTACCCAAGTAGAAATTTCTTTGTAGTGCCTCTAAAGACCTATAATTTAGAATTAAAATTCTTGTATGAACACATGTGGCATTGTCAGTGAAAGTTAAAACAGGGAAGAGGACAGTTATACACAGGAAAATGTGCAAAGTATTATTAAGGTGACTCATAAATATTACTAGAGCTTCACAATTGATTTTGGTGGGAGGAGTGGTCGGAAAGATGGGTTTTGTCTATAATATTTGCCTCTCTCCCCTGCTTCTCAGTTGTCAAATGTCTAAAAATATGTGCTCATTATTGGTATGGGAGTGGAGATTAAAACATTGAGTCTCCACATGTTTGTGTGTGGGTGTGTGTGTGCTTTTAATCTTACTGAGATAATTGGATGCCATTTACACTCTTTGTAATTTTTCTCTAGGTCTTACTGGGATACTAGGTTTGGGTGTTGCAGCTCCTGATCTAGCCTTTTCTCAGATGGTGACCACTTTTGGCTTAGCTGGCATTGTAGGGTACCACACTGTCTGGGGAGTGACTCCTGCTCTCCACTCACCACTGATGTCTGTGACAAATGCAATCTCAGGTTTGTTCCTGTTTTCCTCATCCTCTCAGCTCTAGGAATGCTTTCATTGAGATTTATAAAGTCTTTGTTTTTCGAATTATTTTGCCTGGTGTGGGAGGAGGTTGTTGTGAGGACTTAGGGGTCCCTGAAGGTTAGTGGGTTTGTGAAATAAGAGGCTATTGTGCGTATCAGCCCTTTGAGCTGCTCTTTCAGTTACAATTTCTTTTAAGGAAAAAACTCCACTGATGAAATTTGAAAACTAGTGTTCACAAAATCAGTTATAACTTTCTCTGGCAGCTGTTAAAGCGACTACCTGTTTAGTGTAGCAAGCTGTACAAGTGGCATTGTTTCATAGAAAAGTTCAGGGGACAAGAACCAGCTTTCTACTGGGACAACATAATGTATTTTTCTTTGTGTGAGTCTTCATAGCAATTCATGCAGTGATCCTTACAGATTCTCAGGAACTATTATATTTGACCCTGGGTAATGGCTCAGATATGAGGGAATGAGACCTATAGTGGTCAGGCAACAGGGCCATGGTCATCTCTTAAACATTGCCATTGGTATCACTTCCAGGATTTTTGCAGCAAACACTCCAGTTTGGAGGGTACTGCACTCAGGAAAGCCCAAAGCTGTGACATCCCAATCAGTTATTTATAGTTCATGATTAGTTCTTTCTAGGCCAATTTCAAGGCATCACTAAACAATATTGTGTGTTATCTCTGTTGATTTGTGTCTTTATCAGGGAAACAGAGATGGAAAGCTAAAGGAAGGCAAGACTTTTATGTAAAAGAAGGGAAGGTTTCCTTAACCTTTTGCCCACAACAGTATTCAAGTGAGACAGATGTGAAGGTGTGTTGTCAATAGTCATCAGGGAAACTCTTTAAGTGTATATTTAAATGAAGGTGCAAGAAAACAGCCTTATTTTTGCCATTGACAACTTTGCCCTTTTCAAATCTACGTGTGAAGTCCTTTAGCTGTGTCGTTTGGTTTGGAAGCGTCAGCACAGGTATTCACCACAGTGATGTTTTTCATTTTAGGTTTGACTGCAGTTGGTGGGATGGCACTGATGGGAGGTCATTTGTACCCTACCACAACCTCTCAGGGTCTTGCTGCTCTTGCTACATTCATATCCTCAGTCAACATTGCAGGTATGGTGATACTGAAAGAACTCAGATTACTATTTTTAGTGGAGACAGAAGAAGCAAATGTAAATCCGTATAAAGTAGACTTTCCAACTTTAAGAGTTTGATTGTACTTTTAAAAAAAATGCTTTACTCAGACCATAAAGGCTCTGTGTGAAGGAAAATCATTTGGCCCATCTGTAATTTTTAGAAACTGTTGATAAAAGAATCAGACCCATCATCTCCCAAAACAAACATAATGATTTCTGGCTATGGATTAACTGGAAAGTAATCAGATGCAAAGTTTTGAATTATATTGACTTACTGCTGTTACTGTAACATCTATAAATGAATATAATTCCAGATCAAGTATTAGTCCTTTGCCTTATTGCAGCCAGTGTTTCTGGAATATGAAAGTCTAGCACATCGACCGTGTATGAGACCCATTTGATCTTATTTTGTGGTTAAACATTCTTTATTTGTTCAAAAAGACTGGTGCCTGTTGATATGGTATATTTTCTTTATTTGTTATTAGAGGTTAGCAAGAAGAAAAATCTATTAGAAAAAAATACTGACCTTTGATCTTTCACATTTCCAGGCTTTCTGAAGGGCTGTTTACTTTTAGTCATGCAGAAATAATTGGTTTTGCATTCTGATTGCAAGTTTTTTCCTGACAATTTAAGAGTTTTTTTCCTTCCCTCTACTCTAGTGGAACTGGCTTGAATAATAGAATGACTGTGATTTTTGAGGTTCTAAAATGTTGCTTAAACTTTTATTTATCCCTAGGTAATTAAGATATAATTAAAATAAGTAAATTGTAGCACTTCAAAATAACACGCTTCTCAGTGAGCTCAGATGTGATACCCTTTTCCATTTTGAATTTCCTTTCCTTTGATAAGGTGGCTTTCTGGTGACTCAGAGAATGCTGGACATGTTCAAGCGTCCCACAGATCCCCCAGAATACAATTACCTGTATCTCCTTCCTGCTGGTACCTTTGTTGGTGGATATTTAGCTGCCCTTTACAGTGGTTATAATATTGAACAAGTAAGTGGACTTTTGAAAAGTTTTTATTTTTACCACTATTTTCTTCCCTATTAGATTTAATGTTATTATTGCAAACTTCAAACTATCAAGAAAATAAGTCTATCGAGCAAATGCAGAAATAATGGAACATTTTGGTTGAACAGAGCATTCATACTCCCTAAGGACTAAGACTCTGGATTCTAGAGACAGGTTTGCCTATTAATATGAATTTGCCTGTGTAGTCCTAAATTTTTCACATATAAAGAATTAAGGAATATTAGTGTTCTTTATGAGTGTGGCTGGATTGTTTTAAGGAGTCAATGAAATAATCAGTAATAAATTTGAAAAATTTTTATCAAATACTATTAATCTTTAATCTTTTAGAAAGTAGATTAATCCTACTTTGTTTCTCTAAAAATCTAGTACATTGCCTCATGTTACTACAGGATATTATATCAATTCATTTCAAAAAGATAATTTAAAAATTAATGTAGTGTCTTCAAAGAGAAATAATGAGACCAAACTTTGACAGTTCCCAGTTGAAATATAGTGCAGCCTCAACTTTGGTCTGAATCTTGTGTTTTGTATTTCATGTCAGTGATTTTCACTGTATTGCAGCCTTTCCAAGAACAGAAAAATCATGTCTTTCTTGGTTTCTTCTGTGTTTCCTGAAAGCAATGATTATTGGATGAACAAAGTCTCTCTCTCTTCTTTTTTTTGAAAAGAGTTGAAGGAGCAAGTCAGAGAGACCCAAGTGTGAATTCCAGATTTGCCATTTACTAATCATTTGACCTTGGAGGAATGATGTAGCAGTACTCAGATCTGTCCTTCCTTTATTGGAACTTGAATTGTCCTTAGGGAATCATGTTTACATGGGAGGTCCTTGTTAACAGTATACTGAAATTTTAATAATCTCTCTCTTCCTTTTCCTTTGAAAAGATCATGTATCTAGGCTCAGGCTTATGCTGTGTTGGTGCACTAGCTGGCCTTTCTACCCAGGGAACGGCTCGTCTTGGCAATGCATTGGGCATGATCGGGGTTGCTGGAGGCCTGGCAGCCACTCTTGGAGGCCTAAAACCAAGCCCAGAATTGTTAGCTCAGATGTCTGGAGCGATGGCTATGGGCGGTACTATTGGTAAGCAGTCTTGGGCTTCTGCTTTCATATGAACTCAAAAGGCAGTTAGGCTCAGAGATTTAAGAGTACAGACTTGCATTTCTTAATGATATTTCTTAATGATGTTTGCAGGAATATGCCCTGGGGTAATTTCATTCTTGTGCAAACACCACAAAGTGTACTTACACAAATCTAAATGGTGTAGCTTCCTGCACACCTAGACTGTTGCTCCTAGACCCGAAACCTATACAATATGTTGTTGTTATTTGAAAGTTGTGTGCTAAAATCTTTTATCAGTCAAAAGACATGTATTTAGGGCCTGGGGACATAGCTCAGTGGCACAGCACTTGCTTGGCAAGTGCAAGGTCCTGAATTCAATTTCCATTACCCTCCCCCCAAAATGTATGTATTTATATGTGCACATATTTCCTCCCATATGAACTAGTTATCAAATATTTATCAGCACAGTGTTAGCTTTAGGCTTTCTTTTATACTTTCCAGAAGAAGCTTTGAGTTCTTGAAAATCACTAGAGAGACCCTTGTAGGAAAATGCATGTGCCGTAGGTTCAAATCCTTTAGGCATGACCTTAGCAGATATTCTGAGTTCCTCTCCTGTTTACCTACCAAAAGCTATGAAACTGTTTCAGAGTCTTCTAATTTGGGCATTCCTTGCCCAACAATTTGCATTTCTTTACTTTTGTACTTGGCTCTGACCTACTCACAGGAAAACCTGTTTTCTTTTATATTCCAGTTGTTTCTTAAGTGAATGGGAACAGGAATGGGCTATAGAGCAAATATTCATTCAGTGGGGGAGAATTTAAGGAGGAGATCTAATTGAAGCTTAATTTAAGGAGATCTAATTGAAGCTTTAAGTACTTGGAAGAAGCATCTGGTTAGAAGAGTACAATTTGTGAGAGAAAGAGGCATGCAATTGAGGCCGTATGTTTATTTGGAGCTGGGTGTTGGTTGACTGTGTTGAGTAAACCTGCCACTTTGAAGTAGCATACATATATTAGCAGCATTTTTACCTTGTCTATTGCCACTTTAGAGAATACTTAGTCCATCCTAAGAACTAGCTAATTAGGTATGGGTGATAGTGATAGAAACCTTTATGTGTAATTTTTGTTGTGGTTACCTCTGAAAGGTCTGTCAGACTTCAATGTCTCTTTGGCCTTCATTTCCCAACAGGGTTGACAATTGCTAAACGCATCCAGATTTCCGACTTACCTCAGTTAGTTGCTGCTTTCCACAGTTTGGTAGGTTTGGCGGCTGTACTTACTTGCATAGCTGAGTACATCGTAGAATATCCACATTTTGCTATGGATGCAACTGCAAATCTCACCAAGATTGTGGCTTATCTTGGCACCTATATTGGTGGTGTCACTTTTAGTGGGTCTCTTGTTGCCTATGGAAAATTGCAAGGTAAGTGATTCAATGTAACGAAGAGGGAAATATCTGTTCTTTAGGATATTGTTGGGTTGATTTCAATTTCAGAAAATATCTTCATGGTAGAAACTGTTAAATGAAGTATGTAACAGTCAGAAATACAGGAAAGATTTTCTTCACAAAGCAAGTGCCCTTTTGCTAATCTTACAAGGATCAAATCTTTGAAGCTGCTTTTTTTTTCCCTGCACGTGGCTATTGAAAGAAATTAATGCATGAAAGTTTGTGTAGAGACAAGAAGACAATTTATAGTGCATGTAAATAAAAATAACATTCGCATGATATTTGGTTGGAAATGTCTGTGGAGTTCACAGAAATGAACTTTATACATTCCCTAGAACAGTGACAAGCTTGTTAAGTTCGTATGATTAGTAAACAGTATTCAGTTTGAAAACAAATGACAGTTTAGATCTCTAACATGTTACTGCTACAGTGATTCATGAAAAGAAGTGAAGGAAAAAATCCAGAGAGGTTGCTTTCTGTGTTTTCAAGATCAAATGGGTCCCTGGAAAAACTAGTTTGAGATTTGAAAAATCTGGTTTTGCCTTTTAGTAATCAAGCCATTAAGTGTGGAACTTCAGTGAAACTTTGAAAATCATAGAAGAACTTCAAGCTTAAGATATTCAGGCTTAGGCTTTGTCTTTAAAAGTGCCTAATACACAAGGTTGTTCTCCTTTGGACTTGGTTGATAGGATCAGGATGTTAATGCACTGGGACTTTGTATTGAAGTTTTCAATAAATAAAATCATCCTTAACAACTTCTATGTTAGTCATACTAGGAAAAAAAAATCACGTTTTAAGATTCCATGATAGAGGCTAAAGAAATTATGAGATCAAAGTAAGGAAAAGTACAGTTTAAAGTTGAACTGTACTTTTCCTGTCTCCATTAATGTTTGTTACATGTAATAACTCTAATTTGCTCTTACGTATCGTATCTGGTACAATAAAATGATATTTTAACACTATCTTATTCAATTATTAACTTTTGGTGGTTTAGAATTAAATAATATGTGTGTGTGAGTATGTGTGTGTAGGGGTTTCTTATAACCTAGTGTAGATTCTGAATACTATGTGTTTTGGTCTAGGTATCTTGAGCTCTGCCCCTCTCCTACTACCTGGAAGACATGCACTCAATGCAGGCTTGCTGGCTGCTAGTGTGGGTGGAATAATCCCATTCATGATTGACCCCAGTTTTACTACTGGCATTACCTGTCTGGGCTCTGTGTCAGCCCTCTCTGCTGTCATGGTAAGAAGCCAGAGATGGAAAAGCACATAATATTTAGCGAGGGGCTGGGAGTATCTTGTTAGATTATAGTCTAGTCATGTTTCTGTCTCATCAAGATCGCTAGTAGAATGAAAATGTTTTCAAATTTTGTTTAGAATATAGAAAGTAGAAAATCATTCTCTCAATTGCTAATTTAAAATTGGCATATGTGACATCTTTATTTCTCTGGAGTTGCTTTACTGGATCAATGCATTGGTGAATAGGAGTTTAAAAATGTCAGGGGAATGTGTGACAAGTCCTACAGAGGAGTAGTTGGACAGTTACACAGCATGTGTAAGATAGTTTCTATTAGTTGCTCTCACATTCATGGAAATTATGGCATCAGATCAAATAATTATATAAATGAAGTGTAATTACTAAGACCTGCATGTTCAGTGAGGGAGTTCAGCCTTTCATTTTTAGATTTGGTCTTTCTCTTCCTCTCTAACTTTTGCATTTTATGTATATACATTTTGTTTCTATATGTAAAAAGTTCTTTTTGTTTATATGTTACTGTTATACATTTTTTTGTGTACGTATTATTATATTATAGTGTGTTATGCTAGTACCTGTGATTTAGTGTTATTCACTAATTGCTTCATTTGGTGTATGTATCTTTAGATAAGGTTTATATTTTAGGTTTGCTTTCTAAGTTGGACATATAATTGCTTATTAAGGACTTACTGGTTATATGAGTCAGAAATACTAGGTGTACAGTATAAAAATCTGGGTGATCCTAAGAGTTATATCATGATTTCAATACTGAAACTTTTGTTTCAGTATTTGAGTAAAGTAACTCAAAATTCTATCATTATGTGAATGCTGATGATTCAATCTTCTTGCCTATTTAGTGATGATTTTTATTTTATTTTAAACAGAAGAAAAAATAGAGGTTAAAAAGTGTCAAATACAGACCTATAGTGTAGAAAAGTAAAACTTCAAGAGTTGTTATTTTTGAGATTCGGTGAATATATTCAAAAGGTAGTTATTGCCCCTGTGAGAATGTCTGCATGAGGTAAAGTATTTTTGTCTTATTTTAATTGCTTTTGGGTTAAGTAAGTAGTACGTGAAAATACTTATATAGTAACAAACAAGAAAAATGTATAAAAATCTCTCTTCACCATTGTTTTTACTTTCTATCCATTGTTTAGTAATTTTGGATTGCATCTTGGACATTGTTAATGATGTGTTATACATTCTTGGATTCTGTTGTATTTATCCAAAGAGTATCGATTATAATTTTTATTTATTTGTTTTTGTAGGCAGATAACTTGGCTGGACTAAAATTTTAAATTCTGGCTCCCTTATGGTGGGGGCAGCTGGAACCTATTGTTATTTTATCCTTAACAGAATTTCTTGGAATCTGTGCCACATAAGCATAGTTTAGGAATCAGTCAGAGAGTTGGGTAGAGTTTAAACACAAAATTTGAAGCTCCCTCAAGTTCTGCTAACTTGCTGCTTTGCAAGATTTCCTTTCTCAGTTTCTAACTGCCTTAATGGGACCCCAAACATTATCCTCAAAATCTTCAAGCCAGTTATACTATGAGCCTATAATAGTATTTGCTCCTCCATTTGGTACCGTTTTGTCCAAAGCCATAAAAACTGTGAAATTCAGTGTCATCATATTTTTCCAAGTATAGATCCCTCTCCAGTTTTTGCCTGCTTCACTGCTTTTATTTTGGAATTTTTTTTTTAGGGTGAAGAGATGGCTCAGTGTTTACAGTTATATCTATGGAGAGTTGATCAGATGGGAGACACTTGGTATTATCAGAAGTTTTATGGAACTATATTAATTGGAGAACTGGACTTATTAAGAATCAAAAAGTTAAAGGTCCGGGGCTTTAGTTTTACATGATTGAGTTATGCTTTGGTTTTTGTCCTAGGGTGTGACTTTGACAGCGGCTATTGGGGGTGCGGACATGCCCGTGGTCATCACTGTACTGAACAGTTACTCGGGCTGGGCCCTGTGTGCGGAGGGCTTCCTGCTCAACAACAACCTGCTGACCATTGTGGGTGCCCTGATTGGCTCCTCTGGTGCTATCCTGTCATACATCATGTGTGTGGTAAGAAACAAGTGTGTTAAAGGAAAGGAAATCTGGACAGTTTCATATTTTTAATCTGATAAAGCAGAAGGGGTTAAAAAGTCTCAGCATCAAATGTATATTATGGAGAAGTAAAACTTTAAGAATTGTTATTTATTTTTGAGGTGCACAAGATACCATGTCTTTTATTTGCAGTTAAAATTAATCTGTTGGTTTTAATTCTTTTCAGCAGGAATATCAGCATGTTTTATTTGAATAAATTCTAAGAATCTTTTAAAGCCACTGTAACTGTGGAAAATTAGTAAAATTAAATATAAAGATAAAAGCTGGGTGTGGCAGTGCACACTTGTAATCTCAGCACTCAAGAGACTGAGGCAGGAGGATCACCGTGAGTTCGAGGCCAGCTTGGGCTACAAAGTGAGTTCAAGGCCAGCCTGAACTGCATAATGAGACCTCGTCTCCAAAAAGTGCCCTCCCAAATCAATCAGTCTATCGATCTGTCTATCTATCTAGATAAGATTCCAGTTATTTTTTCATTGTATATTACATATCTATATATTTGCTTATTTTACTTTTTCAAATCAATTAAAAATATTCCTTGATTTTTTATCATTAAAATGCTTTAAAATATTTTAAAAATTTATATTAATCTGTCATATCAATATACGAAGTTTCATTTACTTTTTTTCCTAGTGGTGTATATTTTAGGTTGTTCAATTTATATTTCTCTTTGTATATATCTTTGATGTTTCTAACTTTTGTCTTAGGGCAAATTCCTAGAAGTGAAAGGGTATGGTTCTTTTTATAGACTTTGCATATTTGTTACCATGTTTCCAGAAAGTTTATTCTAATTTATACCTCTACTGGTCTTCTATGAGAGTGGGTATCTTGAAGTTCTATGTCAGTATGATTAAGAAAATTAGAGCAGAATAATGTAATAGCATAAATTCTTCCTAGCTTTCTCTGTGTTTTAAATTATCTTCTTCATGGGAAGAATATGTCTTGTGACTAAATTTTTTTTGGTACCGGGGATCAAACTCATGACCTCATGCTTGCCAGGCAGGCACTTAAGCCTGAGCTAAATCTCCGGCTATCTTGTGACTAATTAAAGATTTGACTGAAAAACTTTTTCAAACTATAGATACTATTCTTTACATAATAGTGTGGCGTGACTGTTAAAGTACAAACATAAAATTAAGTGAAGTTAGAATAAACTTTACACAGATAAATAGTTTAAATGTACTCACCACATACTGAACTAAAATCAAAATGATCTAAATGGTAAAATAAAAACAATCTGTTGGAAAATAAAATAGTCAAAACCTTGAAGATACAGGCATAGGCAAGGACTTTCTGAACAGGACTACCCACAGTTGAACCAGAAAGAATATCAACAAATGGGATCCTATCAAATTAAAAAGCTTTTCTATAGCAAAGGAAACAACCTTCAGAATGAAGAGACAACCTACGGAATGGACAAAAAATGTTGCACTTTAAACAGAGGAGTAATATCTGGAATATATAAAGAACTAAAAAAAAAATCAGATTCCCCATACTTAAAGACCCAATCAAAAAATGGAAAATTGAAATGAATAGATTACTCTCAAAAGAAGTACAAAAGGCCAATAAATGCATGATAAAATGTTCAGCATCTCTGGCCATTAGAGAAATGCAAATTAAAGTAACACTGAGATTTTATCTAAAATCTTCCAGAAGAAATGGCCATCATCAAGAAATCAAATAATACCAAATACTGGCCAGGCTATGGGGGAAAATGGAACCCTCCTACATTGTTGGAAGGGATATCAACCAGTACAGTCACTATGGAGATCAGTTTGGAGATTCCTCAAAAAACTAAAACTAGAAATTCTATTGTACTTTGCTATTTCCCTATTAGATATCTTTCCCCAAAAGTTAAAGACATATTACAGCGATACTGGCATACTCATGTTTGTAGGAGCACAATTTATAATAACTAGAAGCTTAGAAGCAGCATATACATTCATCAAGTGAATGAATAAAGAAAATGTATCTATGGACTATAATAGAGTACTACTCTGTCATAAAGAAGAATAAACTCGAGTTGTTTATAGGAAAATGGCTGCACCTTGAGAGCATAATATTACATGAGATAAATTGGTAAGGAGACAGATCAAATGGGAGAGAGAAATGGGGGAGGAGAAGAGAATGCAAAAAGAATTAAGATGTGTTAGATACATATACCAAGTCCCCATAAAGAATGTAATAATTATGTACTGTAAACATACTAATAAAAATAAAAATTGAAAAATAATTTTAGATATTAAAGAGGTACTACAACTTCAGTGTTGTAATTAAAAAATTCTTACTTTAAAACTCAGAATTTTCCATATATATATATTTTTTCCTTATATTTTAATTGAAAAGTTTCATAACTTAAATGCTGAAGTTATCATTTTACAATAAAAGATGTTCTCTGAAGTGGGCATGTACATGGAGTATGAAAAAGTGTGGTGAATGTTTAAATGAAAATGTAGTGTTAGAGAAAGAGACACATTGCCGTTAAGTTCCTTTAGAATACCCCTTATCACTTCAGACACGTTTATCCCATTGTTCTTGCGACTTTCTGAAGCAGTTCTGGTAGTCTTCTTTCATGAGTGTCTTTATGAAATGTGATGAAAATATGGTGACTGCTGTTACCATGTGCCACTCAATGGAAAGGCAGACTGGTAAAAACAGGACAGTGTGTCCTTGTCCACCTTATTCAAAGAGCCCGGCACCCTGAAATTTCTGGCTCTTTCCTAAAGTCAAAATGACCGTGAAAGGTAAACATATTGAATTGGTTTTACATATCACAGCAGCTAAGACAGAGTAATTAAGATAGACACTCATGATAAAGGGCTTTCAAAACCCTTCAGAGTAAGTATGTTTGAAGGGACCGAATATTTTGAGGGTTTTCTACTGTAGCAAAGCAAAGAGTTTTCTACTGTAATACTTCTTTAAATAATTTAAACACACCATATATATATTTTTTTATTATACACCACCATAGCTCAGTGTTAGAGCACTGAGCTCTAACATGCCTGAGGCCAAGGGTTTGATACCCAGCACCATAAAAATAAGCAAGCAAACAAACAAACACAAATAAAAACCTAACATTTGTTTTCTTTGACCATATGATAAAACCAAGGATGTGGTAATTTAAATTCAAAACAAGTTTGGGAGTTTTAAATTTAATCATCCAAGTTCAGGGTTTTTGTAAATGTGAAGGTTTATATATCCTGTTTGAAAAATGTCAAGCTTTGGGGTTTTTAAAAAAAATACAGATGTTTTGAAAGATGAAAAAATTTATTCAAGACCCAGGCGTGGTAGCACTTGCCTGTAATCCTAGCACTCAGAAAGCTGAGACAGGAATTTAGGCTAACTTGCACTGTGTAGCAATACTCTGTCTGAAAAAAAAAAATTGATTTATATTAGAAATAGTTTTCTCTAAAACATGAACTTTTAATGCTTGTTTTCGACTTTGTTTCATTTGAAGAATTTGATTGTCCAGCAGGAGGCAATAGATTTTCATTATTTCTCTATATAAACTACTGGTGTGCCAGGAACTCATTTTAAAATAAAATGGGAGGGCTTGAATTAAAAACAAAGCAGAACAAAATGAAAAACAAAACAAAACAACTTGTGGCATATTGCTGTGCTGAGAGAAGACCTGAGTAGATATGACTTGAATCTAGTTCTTGAAATGTCATTATGGGTACCTTTCTGCTTTTATTCTTGTTTCTTAAATGGTCTTTCTCATCAACACCTCTGAAGTATCCATGTATTTTATTTCCTCCCTTTCCTTTAGTTTCTTTGTCATTGTTAGTTGTAGCAACCATAGTAACTTCTATAGGAACTTCCAACTTTTAAAACAGAAACTAGAATTAGGGAGTAGAAATCAGTAGTGAAAATACTTTAATACCGAGATTGTCTCATTTATTTTTTTCTTTTCTTTTTTTTAAGGGTAAGAGAATTTATTGAGAGAGATAGTGCCTGAGGGGCAGGAGGGAACCCAAAAGTGTGTTGCCCTGTTTTTTTTCTATTTTTTCATATGGCTTGATGTTTTCTCTAGTTATGTTTCTTTTCATTTTACTTCCACTGCCTCATGCATGCCATTTACAATGAGCTTATTTTAGTTGTTTTTAAGTTTCTATTCTGTATATATAGCTAACAAGCTATTCATGTAGCAATCTGGGACAATACGTATTGTATAGGATCAATAAAAATCAACTATAAAAGCAACTTTTTATTGTATTGTATTCAAGGATAGGTAAAACCTAAGTTGAAGGAAAATGAAATTATCAATATAAAAGACGTCTAATGTTGGAAGCTTGCAAGATGCAGAAAAAGATAAATAAGAGAGTAATCTAAATGCCCATTACCATTTAAATGTTAACATTTGTTATTCTTAATTTCATATGAAATGTGTGTATGTTTAAATACATTCTCTCTAAATTGGGTATACCCAAATTCATATTATTAGTTGTTTTCAACTTTTTTGGTTGTAGTCTTTCTCCTTGTGCAATTTTGATTATTTCTTTCAGTTAAATTTTTATAAGTACAATTATGTAGCCAAAGGAAGTGAAATCTTTTTGTTGGCTTTCGATATTGATACACTGATTTCCACCAACAACTCAGCAGTTAGAGCATGGACTAGGGATGAGTGCTGTGCTTATTTCGTTGTACACACTTTATTCCCAGGTGTTATGTCAAAAAACAAAGCAAAACAAAACAAAACACCAAACAGCAAAAACAAGCAGCTAGAATTTAGATATTGAAGATAGACATTTTCTTTTCTTATAAATTTCTTTGATTTCTGACTTTTTTCATTAATCTTTATTGATTCTTAAGTTTCTGTACTAAAAGTAATTGTTTTTTCATGACTGAGCAGTTCAAGGTAGTTCAGAAAAATGATAATGAAATAAGTCTTCTAAATTGGAAACTCATACAATACTGTATTATTCTGGGAGTTTTACAAATATTAGCTCATTTTATTCTCACAGTAATTTTGAAGGTAGGAAATAGTCTCATTTTACAGAGATCTTTAAAATTTATTGTTCACTATTCTGTGTGTTTCAGAAGCCTGGCATAGTTCCTGCTACATTCAAATAAAGGGAATACATGCTAAATGAACATAAAAAGACTATTTTGTCTTGCATAGCTTGTGTAGCAGATACTCCAGAGTTAATAGAGTACTAATATACTGTTCTTCATTATTATTTGTTGAAGGAATCATGCAAGTCTACTAAGCCAAAACCAGTGTGGTTTTGTTATTTGGGAAGAAATGGAATGTGCCCTAAGTGGCTCACCAGCAATCCCTAAAATTGAATTTTTCTTCTGATAATGAATTTTTCTTGGTGTCATCTGAGCCCAGTGGTTACACAACATCCAGTATTATAAAAACTGAAAACAATGACAGTGTCTGAGCAAAAAAATCTTACATCAGTGATTTACTTTATATCTAGATATCAAATAGACACTGTGGTGGTTTTTTTTTTTTTTTGTTGTTTGTTTTTTTGGTACCGGGGGTCAAACTCACAACCTCGCATTTGCCAAGAAGGCACTTGCACTGCTGAGCTAAACCCCTGGCCCTGGACATTGTTTTTTATGATTTTGTAGTTCTGCTGTGCTAAATGTCTAGGCTGAATAGGAAGCAGAGATTTTGCAAAATTGGAAAAATATTTTCAGATAAAATTTTCAGATTTTTGTACTGCTATGTGTTTCCAAACGAAAACACAACGAAGTGGTCAAAAGCCAACCCTCTCTCAACTATATACACACATTTGTATAAAAATGTGTAAAAAATACATAAAATATATATTCTTGCTTTGTGAATGATTAATTAGTACCTACAGTGCATTGAAAGGAGAGGTACTGGTAATGGTTTATTCTATGTGTTACGGCTTTGCCTTTGTGTATTTTATGACCTTTCTTTTCCGACTTTTTACTATGTACTCGGAATTACATGAATCAAAAGTCTCTTTAATATAGGCTACAATTTTCATTATTGAGTTTAATCACTTAACAGGAACAGTATTGGGCAGTGTTGCAAATGTTTTGTCTTGGAAACTGGAACTATTCAATCTGTGGATGACTAGGCAGAGGAGAGCCTAATTAATCACGGAAGCAAGCAAAAATAAAAATAAAGAGGAACCAAGTTATAAACCCTAAACATTTGTTGAAAACATGATGTTGCAATGGTAAATTTAGAGACGAAAAATAATTTAGTTTTTAAGAGACCACATGGAATTAGCATAACAGTGATATAATTGTGGATATGTGTTTAGTAAGTAGGACTCTGATTGTTAAACTATTGTGGGGTTTCCAATTTTTTTTTCCCTAAATTGCTGTAAGGAGTGGGTATACTTTAATTAATTGTCCTCAGAAATTCTTTTCCTTCTCCTTTATTTAGTTTTATAGGGGAAAGTAATGCTTCCTTTTAAGCTAAGTTAGAATAATGTGGCTGTTTCTCTCCTTGCTTATGTGACCATCTGCGTCATAACGCTTTGTGATTTGTCCTTCTGCAGAACTGTGTGATAAGGTGATGGAGTCTCTATTCATTTGACTTTTTAAAAAAGTTATCTAATACAAGAGTATCTCAATTCTTAAATAGTTTTTTGAGTCAATTTTCAAAGGCAAAATCTTGGTAGACCATATTTTTGATGACCTAATTTCAGGATTCTATAATTTAAAACTGGAAAAGAGTTATAAAAAATCAGCAAAGTTGAATGGTTGAGGAGTTTCAGGTATGGATCTTTGGGTTTTTATTTAAACATTGGATTTAAACACTGAAGAAGTGTTAAGAATTTAAAATTTTGGGATTATGAACTGAACTAAAAATAATTTTTCTCTTCTCTCATATATTAATAATACACACATAAACGTACCAGGCTTTATTACATATAAAATTATTATGTATAATTATTATATATATAATGTTAGATATCAGATTTTGAGCTCTATAAAATGTAAATGTTATATTTGATAAGTGAGCTAGGTCAAAAGAACAATTAAAATATTCTTAAAACATTTTGATGCCTCATCTTGGATATTTGTTATTTGTTTAAATGAGGCTCTTAGCTTATCTTCTGTGTTCCTTTTCCTCTTTATCTTTGTCTGTGTTAAACTTCAGCAGTGATGTAAAGGTCTCCACTTGGTAATAGCCATCATTGTATGTGTGGGCAAGAGTTTTCCCTGGTGTAGTGCTTATTGATGATCTCTAGGTGTTTTGTGCTTTTAAATAACAAACTTTTACCTTTTATTAAAGTAATAGATAGACATATACATTTTCAGTGATACAGTGCATCAATGATATATTTATTACAACTCTTAAAATAGAGTGTAGTAGTTTTTTGGAATTATTTCCTGAAGTGGTAAATTCAGTTCTAATTATGTTGAATGATTGCTTTGATCATGTATAGTTAATGATTTGAATTCTTAAAATGCATTCTATTGTTCAAAACATTTAGCTTCTTTCATTTTCCTTTACTACACCACCTCCAGACAAAGGGACTATTCTATTCTCTAAAGCAGAACAGTTAGTTATGTATTTAATTTGTGGTGTTTGCATGGTATGATCTTGGATAATTGTACGTAAGTGTGCAGTGAGAAGTGCTTTACTTTTATTTTCCCCCAAGATTATTTTCCTAGCTAGAAGATTGAGTGTTGATTTGTAGAGTATATAATCTTATTCATCTACTTCTTTGGAAGTGAAGTATTTTAGGATCCTAGTGATAAATTCATCTACAATTTAGGCATAGGATTTCATGAAGCTGAGAGAGACTAGGAAAATGAGTGTCAACTTCCACGTTTTCTCTGTGATGACAGAGGGCAGCAGAGTTCTAAATGAAATGTACTGCTACTGTTATGATTCCTTCTGGCTGCCTCTTGACAGCTTGTATCTGGTAACACAGTTCACTGGAGAGGTTTGTAGGGTCATTTTAAACATTTTTTTATTCCTGTCATTCTCTTTTGTCTTCCTTTATTCTGAAGAAACACGTACAAATATGGAGAGAGAATTTGCTTAATCAGAATTCAGATAACAGTTGATCTGAATTTTGATTAATTTTCAAGTTTTACTGGTAATTTTCATTGAAATCTTTGTTGTTACTTACTTTCTCTTTTTTACTGAAATGCATCTGTGTGCAATTGACTTGATAGAAAAAATGATGTGGCTCTTGAATGTCTGTCATTTAGAATTTTAAAGATAATTTATCTGAATAAAATGCGTTAAAAAATAAAATGCTTAAAAGAGCAAATAAACCTCTTTACATGGTTCTGAATATAATATATACAATATACTTAGGGCCAAGCACAAAGAATTATATGGATTAAAATCTCAAAGTTGATAATTTCACTCTTTAGGCTATGAATCGCTCCCTGGCTAATGTGATTCTTGGAGGTTATGGTACCACTTCAACGGCTGGTGGAAAACCCATGGAAATTTCTGGCACGCATACAGAGATAAACCTTGACAATGCAATTGATATGATTCGCGAGGCTAATAGCATTATTATTACTCCAGGTAAAAAAAAATCAAAATAACAAAAAGAAAACAACCATGTTGTAACTTTTATATTAAAATTATTTCTTATAATAGCCAAAAATAGAATTGGAATGTATTTGTTTTTAAACATAATGGAAACTTACATAATGAGTCTGCGATTACTAGTAGAGAAAAGTGGAGACAGATTTGAGAGTCGTTGTATGGGTGGAATGGATAGGACGGAGGAGTTAAGGGTGAAGGAAGATGACAGAATTTTTCATTGTAATAACTTCACATATGAACAATTTTTTTTTCATTTGGGCATGGGGGTGGGAACTTCAAGTTATTTCCTGGAGACACTAAGTTTGGATAATGAGATTTTCAGGAAGGAGTGAGAACCAGATTTAAAGACCTAGGAGAAATTTGGTCATCCAATGAGGAGAACAGAGAGAGAAAACCCATCACAGAATTTAAGGAAGAACAAAATGAAGGGGTGGGCAAGGAGAGCAGTGTCATCAAAGCCAAGCATACAAAGAGTTTAAAAACAGGCGTGAGAGGGAGGAGGAGAGAAGAGAGAGCACCCTGCATGGTGTAGTACACGGTGCCCAACAGTATCAGATACTATGGAATATTGAGGAGGGGTCATTAGACTTTCAATTTGCAAATTCAGGCTAATATTTTTCAAGTCCAGAATCGAAGTTTGTTTTCATTTCTGATTCTATTAAGTGATTGCCTATTTTGGCCTACAATATATTTTGATCAAGAAAAGTTTGTAGTTCATTAGAGTTAGAAATACAAACCACATTCTTCAGTGTTCTTAATGTTTCTTGCAGGCTACGGTCTCTGTGCAGCTAAAGCTCAGTACCCCATTGCTGATTTGGTAAAAATGCTCACCGAGCAAGGCAAGAAAGTCAGGTAAGTGTTTTCAGTTGGATGCTGCAGTTGTGTGTAAAGATGCAGGTGTGAATAAAAGAGAACAGACAACTTTTTAAAAAGATCACTACTTTTAAAAATAATTTGTGTATAGCAATAATAATATAAAATAATTTGTGTATAACAAATACATTTGGGATCAAATGAATTGTCAGAAAATATCTATTCAGATCTTTTCATTATGTTTAATAGCACCGAATATACTACAGACTCATTTTAGAAAGGGAAAAATTTATTATTCCAAATTCTGGGATATTTATTAATGAAGAAAAACAGAAGTTGTATTTCTTTGTAGTTTGATTTGGAGAAGAAAGTCAAGCACAGCATTTAAATGACATAAGTTATGTTCTTTTGTTTTCTGTTCACATGGAAAAGTAAAAGGCCTCCAAAGAGGTTTTTGAAGAGTCCCTGTGGGTCATTACTGTTTGCTGACATAACTCTCAAACTCTCAGGGTGAAAAGACTGCTGAAAATGCTCTTTCTTAAGCCATACACTTGTGACATCTAAATTAGCATACTAGGTATAGGTATTGGACTTTGCTTTTGGGAAGATACTCAGTACCACAGAAAAGTGGAGAACTCAGCATTATTTGCTTTTTTTTTTCCATGACCTTGAATAAAATTTTTGAGAAACCTAAAAACAGGGCCACTGGGTGATGAACTTGATGGCCATTGCAGTACTTTGCGGATGTCCAGCCCGTATCTGGATCTCCTCATTCTAGAACTCTGCTGTTTCTTAGGAGTTGAGGGAGAAAGAGCCCAGGAAGGCATCCCCAGTGGGACACTACTGTCCATTTTGTGAGGAAACTGGTTTACTAGCAGTTGTGTTGGCCTATGCCATAAATCAGAGAGACCAGGTAACTTATTAAGTAGAACTTAGTTTATTCGCTAGGTTGTTAATATTTGCTCACCAAACTCAATATCTATTAATAAAAATTCCTTCTTTTAGATGTCAACTGTATACTTTTGTCTGGGGCCAGGTAATAAGAAAATAGAATTAGGATGTATGTGCTAAACTTGATGCAGAAGCTTGTTTGGTCTGACTGTCCCATATGGGGCAGGTAATAAGAAAATAGAATTAGGATGTATGTGCCAAACTTGATGCAGAAGCCTGTTCTTTGGTCTGACTGTCCCATATGGGGACAGGTAATAAGAAAATAGAATTAGGATGTATGTGCCAAACTTGATGCAGAACCCTGTTCTTTGGTCTAACTGTCCCAGCTATTCATGATGGTACAAGAAACATAGGTGATGAAATCAGGGTCGTCTAAATTTTTTTAAGGTCGGCTACTAAGCTAGCTACATATTTCTTCCTTTCTTTTTTCATTCTCACACTTTCGTTTTTCTCTCACTCCTTCACAGTCCAGCCCTGCTATTTATAGTTTATGTTTTTCAAATACATAGACTGAAGATACTGTTTTGTGGTGGGACCAGCATTTCTATAATGTGGATGGTTTTAATGGTTGGTGAAAGTCTTAGATTGAAAACAGAAGAGAGAAAATAGAAAAGGCATTGGCTTTTAAAAAAATTGTTACTTAAGTTTCCCTTTTAGGTAATTATCTCAGTTTTCTCATTGGATATTAAACTGTGCTTTCTTTTTTAAGAAAAAGTCTTTCTGCTTGAGCATTTGTAGATCTACAGGTGAAAACAATATGTTAAAAAACCTTTTATGAAACTGGGCACACTGGTACATGCCTGTGATCCCACCATTGTGGGAAACTGAGGCAAGAGAATCACAAGTTCAAGTTGTACCTGAGCAATTTGGTGAGCCCTTGTCTCAAAGATAGAAATAAGAAGGGGTTGAGGATGTAGTTTAGTGATAGTGTACCTTTGGGTTCCATTTGCAGTACTGAAAAAAAAAATTACATAATTTTCTTCAAAAGGAATTTTTTTTTAATTCAACATACACGTGAAAAAGTCATGTATTAGTATTAGTAATACCTTCTATCCCCACATAAATGTTTAGGAGATAAGTGGCATTTATAATAGAGAAAAAAGGTTTCATGAAAGGTGGCTTTCATGTCTGAGTTATCTTCAGGTAATGGAGTGCTTAGGTTGACACATATTTTTGTTACCTGCTGATCAACCTAGGTTAACCAGATGTCTTGGAAAATCAGGTAGGTGTTAGGTGTGTGGATGAAGAATTGAAGAGCATCAGAAGACTGCTGAATAGTTTGAAGGAATGCAGGACAGAAATGAGTAAGAGAGATGGAGAAAAGTTATCTGAACAGAAAAGGTACAGGAAGAGTGAAGGTCTAGTTTCCAGCTTGAGTTAGTTTACAACTGTCACTACTTTTGTAGGATGATTTCTGTCACTCTCCATGCTAAAAGTAAGTAGGATTTATGTGAGAGATGTAATTTTATATTTGTATGTATTTTCTCTGCTACAGACTTTTTAAATTGAAGTTGTTTTATGAATAGAACATGAAACTTTTCATGAGGAGGTTTTCATTGTTTCACATAATTATTGGCATAATATACTCGAAATGTATTGTTAATCAATTCATTAATTTATAGTGAACAATCAGAATAAAATTATTGTTTAATCTGATTTCCAAATTTATGAATTAGGAAAAGTTACTATTTATGTTCACCTGTCTTTTGTCTCAATGATGAAATTAATTATTATATTACACTGCTTTTACTATAGCTCTTTGAATTTTCATCATGAGAGTTATTACAAATTATAGAAATTTTCCATTTGAATTAAATGGAAGAGGACTATTCTTACAAATATGAGAGTAGAATATTGTATTTTTTCTTTCTAGCTTCTGTGTGGAATTTTTTTTAAAATTTAAAGGCAATCAGCATTGTCATTGATTCTTTTTTTTTAAAATGTGGATTGCATCGTCATTTCATAGGAGAAATGTGAATTTCCTTGACAGAGTTGGAAATATGTATACTTAGATGCTAGCTTTTTGAAAGAGGCAAATGTCTGAATGAGAGATGCCTGTAACAGTTACCTCGTATTTTAATGAAATAAATCTGTATTTACAGTTTCCGGTAATTTAGTTCTTTCATCACCCTGTGGAGCTCCCATACTGCTCATTGAGTGCAGCTGCTGGGCCTCTCGATTTAGTAGGTCTTTGTGCCTCAGGACCCAAGTAAGCCTCACATCCAGATGTGGTGACATAGTCACTCACATCCCCTGTGGAAATGTGCCAGTGTGGACATACGATTGTCATCAATTAGTTATGCCCAAGTGGTGCCAAGAAAAATTGTATCTGACATATAGTCTGTCTGGCTTCATGGCCCATGATTGATTCAGAGACACTCCTGTTTTCCTTTGCTTTGGCCATAGTCATAACATGTTCACTGAGGGCTGTGATTATATCATGAAGCACATGACATTTCATGACAAGAATTCATTTCAGGATGGCAGTGTCACAAAAGTTCAGTGACCTACCATGTTTAGAGGCCATGGTATCTATGCTTCACAGTTGTCCTGAATGCCTGCACAGATTACCTAACTTATGCTGGATCTCTAAAAGCATTTTATGACCAAAGTGAAAAAATAAAAAAAAATCTGGACAAAGAGTACATTTTTTTTCTCTTTACTGCTTAGTCTTTGTATTGATTATATGATAGGCTTTTCAGTCTAAAGCAGAGATAGTATTTCTGATTAGTAAATCATAGGAAGGTACATAATTTTTATCTTTTGTAATTAAGTACTGTTTGATATTCTTTCTGTAGAGCATTTCTGCTTATGTTATTACAGAAATCTTTTGAATTTATGGAAATACTTTTCAAATTTTTTGATGAACTATGTATTATTATCATTATTATTATTTTTTTTGAGACAGAAGAATGTAGTTTAGGTGGTCATTTTTTTGTTTGTTTTTTGAGAGAGCATCTCACTATGCAGTTCAGGCTGGTCTCAGGTTGGTCTTGAAATTCACTGTGTAGTGCAGGCTGGACTCCAACTGACAGTGATTTTTCTGATTCACCCTC